>RBNK01001210.1:0-16861 GCA_003990785.1 Endogone sp. FLAS-F59071 | reverse complement strand
GTCACCCCCTTCTTCTATTTCTTGGTTGCTCCCTGATGATATTAGTATTAAGTTACTTTCTTATTATTCTTAGTTGGTTCATCTTTAAAGCCTTTCATTGCTGATAGAAGAACTTGAATGATGATACAAAGAATTGATTTCAAGCCTTTTATTGTGCCAATGAAGTTACATGTGTAAATAGCAGAAATCTCAATAATTGGATTCTCCAATAAACCAGTCTAGTAAAAGAAATATCAACTATAAGCAGTAGTGACAATTCCATATATAAAGAAACAGATATCAAGCTGGCTGTGTTTGCATTTTTTGTTTATTTTCTGAAAAGAAATATGAGATATAAGTTGGCTATCTGCAGGCAAATAATAGAAGAATTAAATACATTTTAAACTTTCCATATCTTAAGTATACTATGCATCTAAACAATATTTTGAGCTGCTCTCTAGTCAAAATCTCCCTACTTAGCTTCATTCACTATAACTATAAACTGCAAATATTTGATAAGATAGTCAATAGAACTATAGCTATGAGTACCACTGAGAAATTTTTCTACTAGCAACTACAAATTACCAAACTTGAAATTCTGATATTTATCTTTCAAATAATCATAGATCAAACAAATAGCAGTTTTTATAAAGATGATGTTAAACAATTATTTAAGTACTAAATAGTCTATAATGACTTTGAAATATTATCTAATTAGGTAATATCTAAACCACTTGACTATCTATATAACTGTAAGATACTCTAGTTTGGTTGATTTATAATTTTTCTTGACTCTGTAGATTCCTTATCTTATATAATAAATTACTTATTCTAGACCTTTAGTATCATCTTATAAAAGGATTACACTTACTCCAATTGTACTTGTATCTGTATACAACTTGAAAAGCCTTATCTAGTTTAGTTTTGCTAGTACTAGTATAGTTGTCAAAGCTTTCTTTAGTGCATTAAGTGCCTTCTGCTTAAGTTTATTTTATTCTTTATCAATTTCTATCTTGTTGTAGCTCTTTGTCAAAGTTATATATAATAGTTTGGCTAGACTTGCAAAGTTTCAAATATATTGCTGGTAATATGAGACTAGTCCCAAAAAGATATATATCTTAGTTCAGTTTATAAATTACTTAAATTTTGTAACAGCTTCCACCTTAGCTGGATTAATTCAGATCTCTTCTTTGTCAATGATATGTCTGAGCATTATAACTTTTTTGGTAGCAAACATATACTTCTTAGATTTTAAATAAAAATCTTTGATTCTTATTTAGTTAAATACCTTATATAGTGCCTTGATATGATCTGGGAATGTTACCATAAATATTATAATGTTGTCGATATAAACCAATAGTATTTTTCTAACTAGATCTCCAAATATCTTAGTCAGCATTTTCTAGAAGCTTGCTGGAGCATTCTTAAGTTTAAACAATATTTGTAGATACTTTCAATAGCCTTGCAGTATTACAAAAGAGGTAATTTCCTATAATTCTTTGTCAAGTTCTATCTGATAATATCTACTAAGAGGAGACATATATTTTAACCTCAGTAACTACTATTGAATATCCTATATCAAGACAATGTCACCTATAAGGAATTCCGCTAATGAGAAACCAGGACTATACACCAGGAAGAACAATGCAAGAAGAACCCAACCACTTCCTCTGGACATATCTGACATAACTAACATGATTCAGCAAGTACTCCTATATCAAAATATAGAATCATGAGCCCCCATTGAGATTGATTACACCAAAGATCTCTTGGATATAGTGGACATTACATGCAACAACATAGAACACTTTGAAAGAGTATAGAACATGTTCTACTTCAAGTTCTACTACCAATTAGGATATATATTGGATATAACCTTGGATGCTCCAGAACTATTAGACCTTGGTCTCAGTAAGAATAAAAAAAGACTTAGGTCAAGAACATATCAAGTCTTCAAGTACTGGTCAACAGTGGTATCACATTTAGGAAAACTAAGCTTTAAGCACTGAAGCAAAATGAAGACTAGTCAGTGCTTGGATATTCTCGATACCCTTTTGGAGGAATTCGACTCAGAACCAGCAGTTCATAACCAAAATGAGGAACCGTTGTCCTCAGAAGATAATGCTGCCACCAATAAAGACTATGCATTCAATGACTTTGAAGTGTTTAAATATAATAGTCTCAATAATCTCACTAAAACTATAGCTCTCGACTTTGATACTATAGTTCCTAATGATCTGATATTTGAAGCCCCTGAATTCAATGATGATGTCCCCCAAATTCTCAAAGTTATACCCCTAGCCCCTGAAAATAATGTAACTGCTCTCAAAAGCTCTGAGGACGTTGCTGTGCTACAAATGATTCAGACCACCGCTATGTCTTCTAACTCTTATGAAATTAGCAATTATACTAACTACAAGGATGATCCCAATGTGACACTGGCTGTCACCAACTACCAGGCTGTCACCAACTACCAGGCTGTCACTGACTACTAGGCTGTTGATGACTACCACTCTGAAATTAGTGATTTTACCCCAATTTTAGAAATCATAGTCCAATTCGTCTACAAAGATCTTGATCTACAATTTCTTAGCAATTTCTGATGTATTATTATTATATTCAGTACTATCTCTTAAGTTTTGTATAAATACCCTCTTTATTTTCATTCAATAAATCTTTGCCTAAGCTTAAGCCCAAATACAAAGTCTAAGACTTGAATGAAACTAATGAAGAAAGTATTTGCTTAGTAATTTTCAAGCCAAGATATATTAAAATACATTGCTTTTAGATATTGACAGATTAACTTGATTGTTGAAATACATCCAAGGACTTACCATCCTTTGTACCTCATAAGATACACATAACCCTTTGAATTTTTAGTATTATTCTCTTACATTTTACCTTATATACTCTCTGATCCCCTATATATATGGAACTTAGCCCAGCTACTAGTTCTCGATTGAGCTCTTCAATCTTCTGTATTTTGCTGATCTCAGAGTCTTATCCTTACATTTTGGTGCCCAACATAGGGGGGTAACATTCGATTTTCATTAAAAACCTACCCCTATAATATATTTTCACTACCATAACAACCTTGGAGAAGAACATTACAGCAGAGCACCTCTAGTGGAAGACAGTACTGTAGTTCAAGATGGACTATTTGGAATTATCACCGAGACTTGTATGAACACTGATTAGAAGACATTATCAAAGGCTTTCTCAAGAATTGGATTATTTAGACACATTAACTGAGACTATTGGACTTACTGTTACCTACAAGCATATACTCTTAGGATCATATACTACTACTGCCGACATATCTGATGAAAGTGATGGAGTAGTAAGCATCTATCACAAAGAACTAGAAGCACCCATCTGGACTTGGACCGACAATTTCAGAATCGAAGAATTATTCAATATATTTCAAGAACCTGAAGAATATTATGACACTGATATGTTATTTTCACCACCCACCTTTTCAGGATATGTTCCCACTGAGTCAATTCTCAAGTTCACCAAGGAATTAGAGCTGTTTGTAGCAGCCAGATCATTGACAATAGCACAGAAAGGACCAGTGTTAATAGCCGCTCTTAGAGGACCAACCAAGGCACATTACAATACAGCAATTGCAAATAGGACTATTGCACCACCAACTGATGATGCAACAATCAGAGCTGTATACACCTGGTTGACAAATACCTATTATACTGCTGAAATTCAGCAATAGTTGAGAGACCAGATACTAGTCACTGTATAAGGACAGAATGAGTTACCAATGGAGTTCTATACTAAAATTCGAGACATGATCGAACAAGTAGAATATGATGCTGCAGTTAGAGACCAGGTGGTAGAATCATCATTTATGTTAGGCATTTAGGCAGAAGTGGCCCTTACCATTCAGTCAACACCAACTATTTTAGACTTAGCAGGAAAGGTAAACTATGCTCAATGATATTGGCTTGTAAGGAACCCTGGACAAGATATCTACAAGCAGATGATAGCTCCAAGTTTCAGAAGAAGAGAAATAGCTGAAGTTCTAATCTTACCAACCACTGCTACAGCCAAACCAGCACCAACTGACAGAGATATTGATGAACTTACCGCCAAGTTTGCCTGAATAGAAGCTCATCTATCTAACATCAAAAAAAGGCAATAGCAGCCAAGATGTCAGCAACAGACATACAGTGCTTGACCAATGGACCAAAGGAATAACAGAAATAACAGAAACTACGATTAATTTATTACATGCTTCTGATGTGAAGAAGAAGGATACATAGCTAGGAACTGCCAATTCAAGACAATCATTAGCAGGAATATCAGCAAGGTCATCAACAAAGCTACTAACAGAATAGAATGCTCCTAGTATATACACTGACCTTACAAGTATGAGAAGTATTTGAGGATAGTGAAGAGGAAGATGAAGATATCTGAATACTACCTGCAGTTCCAGCAAGGAAGTAAGGACCAGCTGTCAAGAAACTATACAACCGAGTTGAAGGATCAAGGAAGGGCAAGGAACCTGAAGTAGTGATTGAACGAAAGAAACCTTCAGTCATTTATGAGGCCTTGGATTTTAACAAGTTCAAAGAACCTAGTTAAGATCAACTAATGTCTGAAAGCCTAAGCTATGAACCTTGAATATGCCATACTAAGATATACCATTATGATACTTGGCAAGACTTAAAGGACTGATAAGTCAGCATGACATTTGCACAAGCAGCAGAACTCAACTCGACCATCAAGACACAGATTCGTAAAGGACTGAGTAAAGCCAAACTAAGATTCAAGGTTATTGAAATTAACCAAGCATAACTAGCCAAAGAGGAGAGTAATGAAGAAGATACTAGAAAAGCCTCTGCTATCACTATATATACTATTGAATTACAACCATTTAAAGTAATCATCAACTTAGGAGTGGGAGGATGTATTATTACAAAGAAAGCACTTGACAGATTAGGATGGGGAATTGAACAGCCTACCACCCTTAGATTCATGACATCAAGTAGCAAATATATGGTACCTCTTGGCAAAATAAAGGATATACCTATTAGATTTGGAGATCTGACTATTCCAGTCACCATGCTTGTTGTTGATACACAGACCTATGACATCATATTGGGAAATAAATAGTTAGAGAAAGCCTGAGCAATGATCAACATCTTTAGAGAACATATGAAAATAACCTATTGAGGAAGAACCATCGCCATACCCATCAACATTCAGAAAGGAGCATGACCAGAAGTAGAAGATATTACTGACAAAGCAAACCAAGTAATGGTCTCACAACCATTGGAGGATAGCAACTCCGAGGATACCACCAAGGATACAAATCAAATATTAGTGGTACAAGTAGAAGACATCATAGAATTTGAAGATACCAATGATGAAGAACAAGCCTATAATGGATACTGATGACTCTTCAAGAAGGAAAAGAATCAGCTCATCAACTGGAACATGCAACACCAGTATTGTCCCTTCTGCAAAGAAAGAATCTATTGTGCAGAATAAATGTGTAGTTACTCAAACATCAAGAGAATCTCGCAAGGAGAAACTCTTTAGCAATATCTGTCTACCAACCCAAGGAAGACAAGGAAGATTTCTCCTATCAAGAGACAGCAGATACCAAACCTATCTCCAGAACCATACTCTGGATAAAACCCATATCCCTTCAAAGATGGAACATATATCTGGGATATTTGCAAAGAACGAGCACCGAATATCAGGAAATCATATTTCTTCAGAAATCATGATGACTTTCAAAACAAGTATTGGGATGAATGGAATGTCAGAGACATGTGGACCATTGCAACTAGAACAGAATATGAAGGCAAGAACTTTGACTACAAATATCATGGAATCTTCTATGAAGACTGGGACTATTAATACCCTTGCCAACATATCGAAGATGTAGTCAATATAATTGTGAATACCTGATGAACTAATAAGGAGCTACCCCTACCTCAATATACAACTGAAAGATCAGCTAGCCTTGATTTACAAACCCCTTGTAACATCTTGTTACCACTAGGAGAAAGTACTATCATCAACATCGGATTTGTACTAAACATACCAGAAGGACATTTTGGAATGGTAAAGCCATGAAGCTCTTTAGCCAAAGCAAGACTTATGACTGATACAGGAGTAATTGATCAAGATTATACAAGTACTATTCGAGTAATTGTCATCAACCAAAACTGTACCACCCTGATAGAATTAGAAAAAGAAGACTGAGTTGCACAAATGATTATTCTACCATACACTACTGTAACTCTCAAGGAAGAACATCCAAACCTTACAAGAATAACTACCAGAGGAGAAGGAGGATTTGGTTTCACCGGAATCAATATAGCTGTTGTATACTACAAAAGCATATCAGCTAACAGAAAAGAGAAAGGACAGAATGATTGACTAGCCATCAAGATTAGTAAAGAATTAGAGGAAGATCAGAAATAGAAGATAAAAGCAATTATTTTGTTAAACCAAGATATCTTTGTAACCAGCCTAGAAAACACAGCAGAAGTCAACCCAAATTATCAGTATCAAATTGATACAGGTAATTATGAACCAATCAAGAAAGCTGCTTACTGATTGAACCCAAGTTACCGAAGATGGATAACAGAAAAAATCACATGCCTGGAACAAGACAGAGTCATAGTCAAATCAAACAGTCCCTGGGGATTCCCTATTATCATTGCACCAAAGAAGGAGATCATTATCAATAATGATGAAACTAGAACTGAAAAAGTAGTACTAAGAATATATGTAGACTTCCGAACACTCAATACCATCACCAAGAAGAATGCATTTCCGATACCAAGGATTGACAACCTGTTAGACCTTATTGAATAAGAACCAATGTATTTTTTGAGCTTTGACTTGTATGCCAGATATTACCAGATTACTTTAACCCCTGAAGCAAGTGAATAAGTAGCCTTTGTGATACCAGATGGATACTATCAGTATACATGCATGCCATTTAGATTATGCAATACACTGGCAACCTTTCAAGCAGCAATAATAGATATCTTTAGAGATATGATCGGCAAGAATGTAATAGTATATATTGATGATATTCAGCTCTACTCACCTGATTGGCCAAGCTATCTTTAAGGGATTATAGAAGTTTTCAGCTAACTTCGCAATAACAGATTTCAGCTCAAAGCCAAGAAATGTATGATTGGAGCAATGGAAATGAAGTACTTAGGATTTATCATAACTGCAGATAGACTCAGAACTGATCCTGACAAAACCAAGGAAATCTGAACCTACCTGACCTCAACTAATGTATCTGAAGTACAAGCCTTTTTGGGACTAGCATCATTCTACTGAAAGTTCATTAAGACTTTTCTATGATCACAAGACCCTTACATAAGCTACTCAAGAAAGGAACAGCATTGAGTTCAGAAATTCTCAACAGTTAGCAATGGAACAGCTAAAGGAAGTACTAGTAACTGCACCAGTATTCAAGAGACCAGACTGGGAAAAACTATTTACTTTATATACTGACAGATCAGCAAGAGAACTTGGAGCAATACTCATGCAATTTGATAATCAAGGCAATGAATGAGTAATCACCTATACCAGCAAAGGAACCAATCTCACACAAGCCAACTATAAAGTAACTAAGTTAGAATGTTTGGCAGCTATATAGGCAATCGAGTACTTTTACCATTACCTTATAGGTCAGAAGTTCACCCTAGTCACCAATCATACTGCACTTAAATGGCTATTCAACAAAGTTCAACCAACTGGAATCTATGCACGTTGGATTATGAGACTACAGGAGTATGACTTTAACATTTAGTACAAACCTGGAAAGAAGCATCAGCATGCCAATACCTTATCAAGACTACCAAGAAGGAAGACATCATCTGGAGAAAAGACTATGCACTTTCAATAAATAGAGAAATCTACTACTAGTTAGTGACATATTTAGAAGACAGGAAGATATCACTAACAGCCGACAAAGAAAGAAAGAGACTTATATTAAGGAGCCAACAAAACTTTGAATATCGAAATAAAGAACTTTATAAAATATCACAAACCAACAAGGAGTATCAATATATAGTTATCCCAACACACTATATAAAGAACATTTTATTAGTAACATATGATCATCACCTATCAGGATACCAAGGAACTAAATATATCTATCAACAAATAGCAAAAATTTATTGGTAGCTACAAATGTGGAAAGACATACAACATTATATCAGGACTTATAACATTTGCCAAAAATGAAAGATGAACAAGGACTTTGTACCCCGGCAGCTAAGCACCACCTTAAATGCTCTCTTTGAATATATTGGAATCAATATAATAGGACCCTTACTGAGGACTCTTACCAGAAAGAAGTACATTATCATTGCAATCAATTGGCTTACCAAATAGCCTGAAGCAGAATCCTTAGAAATATCAGATGCACATACTATATCCGAATTTATTTATGAAAGAATTATCTGCCAGTATAAAATACTATAATAAATTACATTAGACCAAGGATCAGAATTTTGCAATAACTTAGTCAAGAAACTCAATCAAACATACCAAATTCAGCATATCAGAACAACTGCATACTACCCTCAAGGAAATGGACTCACCAAATGAATGAACCAGACCATCAAGAATACCTTCTTAAAAATAACTACAAAGTATAAAGACTGGGATTTTTGGTTACCATTAGTACTATTTGCAATCAGATGTACATTACAAAAAACTATAACCTTTAGCTCTTTCGAACTAGTCTATGGGAGATTGCCAAATAGGGGAGTACCTACTACCAATATATGAAAATCTCATGAAGAATGAATTTGGAGTTTAATAACACATGATATGGAATGACTAAAATGAATCAGAAACAAGATACAGAAGTTTATTCAAAAAGTACAAGATTGACAGAAGTACAAGAACCCTCTGGTCGAAATCTTAAACATTAGAGATAAAGTTTTAATCTACCAAAACATAATAGAATCAAACTGGTTAGCAAAGCTCGAACCCAAATGAGAAGGACCTTACTACATTCAAGATATAAAAGGAACCTCAATCTGGATTCGGAACCTAAATGAAACAATTCAGCCTACTCCAATTCATTACCAGAAAGTTAAATGATATTATTGATAAAAATAATTTATTCACTATTAGAAGATGATACTTATAAATAGGGGAGTAATGAGAGAAGATATATATTTTAACCTCAGTAACTACTATCAAATATCCTATATCAAGATAATGCTACCTATAAGGAATTCTGCTAATGAGAGACCAGGACTATACACTAGGAAGAACAATGTAAGAAGGACCTAACCACTTCCCCTGGACATATCTGACATAACCAACATGATTTGGTAAGCACTCCTACATTGAGATATGGAACCATGGGCCCCCATCAAGGTTGATTACACTAAAGATCTCTTGGATATGATGGACATTATATGCAACAACATGGAACACTTTGAAAGAGTACAGAACGTATTCTACTTCAAGTTCTACTATCAATTAGGATATATATTGGATACAACCTTGGATGCTCCAGAACCATTAGACCTCGGTTTCAACAAAAATGAAAAGAGACTTGGGTCAAGAACATATCAAGTCTTCAAGTACTAGCCAACAGTGGTATCGCATTTAGGAAAACTAAGCTTTAAGCACTGGAGCAAAATAAAGACCAGTCAGTACTTGGATGTTCTTGATACCCTTTTGGAGAAATTTGACCCAGAACCAGCAGTTCATAACTAAAATGAGGAACTGTTATCCCTAGAAGATGATACCACTACCAATGAAGACTATGCATTCAATGACTTTGAAGTATTTAAATGCAATGGTCTCGACAATCCCACCAAAACTATAGCTCTCAACTTTGATGCTATAGTCCCCGATAATCTGATATTCGAAGCCTCTGAATTCGATGATGATATCCCTCAAATTCCCAAAGTTATACCCTAGCCTCTGAAAATAATGTAACTGCTCCTGAAAGCCCCAAGAATATTGCTGTGCTACAAATGATTCAGACCACTGCTATATCTTCTAACTCTTATGAAATTAGCAATTACACTGACCATGAGGATGATCCCAATATGACACTGGCTGTCACCAATGTGACGACCGACCCTCAACTTGGCTGATTTTCATGAATTTTGTACTACGCTTGATTTAGGAGTTACCGTAACATCCTGTACCCTTCTATTTTCGGTTAGTGTCGTTTTTAGTGAGCGATCTCGCCACCAGCAACGAACGTAGTTTTTGGCAACCGATCTCATTTTTATCGACGCAATATTATTCGCAGTTATCGAGTTATACTTGTAGCGAAGTCTTTATTATTCTGTCCATTCAGTTCTATCAGTTTTGTATAAATATCCCCTCTATTTCTATCCGAATAAATCAGTTTGCACAGAGTCTTGGAATATCTCAATATCAGTCGTAGTAAAGCCTGAAGAGCACAGCACGATTAGCTGTAGTAAGGATATGCAAAGGGAGATATCGCGTCTGACACTCTGAGCATTCTCAATTGGTACATATGAACGAACGAACGAACGACCAGTTTTTAGTACATTTGCCACATCTTGGTGCCGACTGGTAGGAGAGTTATCGAAAGACCGACTCTCACATCCTCATTCAAGCAGGACTGAACTACCCCTTCAAGTAACGACAGCGCACCCATAGCGGAAGACAGCATCGTTCAAAATGGATCATCGAAGGACACCCCCACTTTTCATACGAAAAAGATCACCAAATAGTTCCGGCTCTGAGGAAGAAGAATTCATTACACCTGATCCTTCGGACGGCGATTACAGCGAGACAAGAGAATCCATCGCCTCCCTTACAGTACACGACGGGTTATCATCAGATGACGAATCAGCTATCGATTTTGGAGACGACCTTCAAGCATTATTTGACGAATCATCCGACGACGAATCAGACGACGACGAATCAGAAAACAACACATACGAAATGACAGAAAGACCACCAACCTTCACTGGTTATGTACCAGCCGAATCAGTAATCAAGTTCATTGAAGATTTGCAGATTTACAACGTGATCCGACAGTTCAACAACGTTGCAAAAGTAAACGTCCTAGAAGCAGTTTTACGAGGACCCGCCAAGATCGCATATGATGCCGCAATAGCCGCTACAGCAGCAAACGGAGGATTTAATAGAGGAGCAGGAGGAGCAAACGCAGAAGCTGATGCCCTAGTAACCTTCACCAACGCCATCGCATGGTTAAGAGCAACCTATCATACCGCCGACATATAGCAAAGCATGAAGGATCAACTTGCATCAATGTACCAAGAGATGAATGAAAGCCCGCTCACCTTCCACACAAAGATACGACATGCGGTAGATCTCGTGGAGTATCCAGCAGCCAACCAAGACCTCATCATAGAGCAATCCTTTATGAACGGACTTCATTGAGAAATCGCCCTCCAAGTACGCTCCAGCCCGGTCGGACTAAATCATGCACAAAAAGTGGATTATGCGCAGAGATATTGGGCTGCACGAAACCCAGGTCAAGACATAATGCAGCAGATCTTACCAAACAACCTCCAAGAAACGTGAACCATACCAGCGGTCATACCCACCATCGCGCCGGCAACAGTCAACTGGGGAGCGGCCTCATGAAAGGACCCAGCCATGGACGATCTTATCGAACAAATGAGCAAAATGACTGTGCATATATCGGATCTTAAAAAGCAGATCGATGCACAGCGACCGGTTCAACGATTTATGGCAAACCCAACTCCTGCGACAGGACCAAATGCATATCCAATCGGCAACTTAAGGTGCTTTAGGTGTAACCAAGATGGGCATACATCAAGGGACTGCACTCAACCTGACACAAGAGTATGCAAGAGATGTGGAGAAAAAGGGCACTATGCTGCAAGGTGCATGACGGAAACAAGCCGAATCGCCCAATCAAGAACTCAAGGACGAATCCAGATAAATGTCGTCACCTTTGAAGAAGAAGATTTCGATAACGAAGACGAGTACACCCAAATAGAAGCATTCCCGGCTGCCCAAGAAAAACGAAAACCTGGATGCCCCAAGAAGGCAGGATCTCCTTATACAACGAAAACCCCGCGGGTGGCACAATGAGCACAAGAGCGAGAATTCGACGGTGACGAACAAGACGAGCTCTTCGAAGAAGAAGTGAACCGAATTATTCGAGAAGACACACCGATGTCTGAAGCACCTGCAAGTGAAGGAAACAAGGAACGCAAATTGTGAAAATTCAAGAAATATGGCCTAGATGTATGGAAAGAAATGGAGGATATGACCATCCCAGTCAAAATAGGACAGCTCGCCGAATTTCCTACCTTCCGACAGCAAATCCGAAAAGGGATAAGTGATGCACAACCTGGGTATGAAGTAGTGGAGATCAATGCAACGCAACAGTCGGAGGACGACGAACCGCAAAACTCATCGGCATACTCGCAATATCAGATTGAAGAAATTACAATGCCATACATTATCGATACAGGCACTGGAGGATGCATTATCAGCAAGACAATGCTCGACCGACTCGGATGGCAAATCGAAGAAGCCACAACTATGATAATCATAGTAGCTGATAGACATGTTGCAACACCGCTCGGTAAGGTGCACAAATTACCAATCCGCTTTGGTAAACTTATCATTCCAGTATCAGCAATGGTAGTCGACACCACATCCTATGACCTTGTCATCGGGAATAACTGGTTAAAGAAAGTACGGGCAGTTATTGACCTCGGTGCATGCAAAATGCGAATTACATGGAAAGGATGACATTACGAAATACCTGTCGACTTAGAAAGAGGAGTTCGCCCGCAAATGATAGAAAGCGATGATGAGGACGAACAGAAAGAATTCTTCATGATGCAAATCGTATGGACTAACCAGAAGGCCAAGCCCTTGGAGAGAAAAAGTGAACAAGCCGCAGGATTTGATTTATCTACCGTCAAAGACATCGAACTACAACCAGGAGAATCATGTGTAGTTGGGACAGGAATCGCCGCAAAAATACCTCAAGGACATTACGGTCAAATCAAACCAAGGAGTTCTCTAGCAGTCGCCGGAATTACGATTGACGCAGGAGTTATCGATGCAGATTATATAGGCGAAATCAAGATTGTAGTTGTTAACCGACATCGATTCAACATAGCCAAACTGTATGGAGGAGATCGAATTGCGCAGTTGATAATCATACCCATCTGGACAGGCAAGGCTGTAGAAGTAACCAATCTCGAAGAAACGACCAGAGGAGACAAAGGGTTTGGATCTACTGGAATGAATATCGCGAAAATCATAACGGAACTCAAGCACGCACCCAAGACAGCGAACAAGAAGGCGTACACTTTCGGAGAACAACTCGGCGAGAAAGAAAAGAAGGAGTTGCAAGAGCTTATCGACGAGTACTCTGACATATTCGTGACAACCTTCGAAGAAATCAATCTGAAACCACCAAAGCATTTTCATCACATCAACGTCCAAGGGCACCCTCCGATCAAATGTGCGCCGTACCGAACACCACCAGCATATATTGAATGGCAACAAAAAGAAATCGATGATATGGTCAAGGGAGGAATGGCCGCTGAAACAGACAGCCCATGGGGATTTCCGAATGTCATCACACCAAAGAAAGGATTAGAAGCCGGGACCTTTGCTCCAAGAATGTGTACCGACTTTAGGAAACTGAATGACATCACTAAAGGAGACGCCTTCCCGATATCAAGAATCGATGATACTTTTTCAAAGATACCAGTTCATGTAAATCTTTACACAACCCTCAATATGACCAGTGGATATTATCAAATGGGACTCGACGAAGAATCACAGGAGATCGCTTCCTTCGTAACACCGCAAGGCCATTGGAAATATCTACGAATGCCGTTTGAACTCAAGAATGCCCCAGCCAGCTTCCAGAAAATGATAACTAAAATATTCGGAGATCTCGTCGAAAAAACATTATTGGTTTACATTGACGATATTACGATATTCACGGTAACATTCCTGGACCACATTAAGGCGTTACGCGAGGTATTCAACCGAATGAGAACTGAAGGCCTTTATTTGAAACCAAAGAAGTGTACATTCGCTGCAGAAAAAGTTACGATGCTTGGACATATCATCGACAAAGAAGGAATCCAAACCGATCTAGCCAAAGTGGAAGCCGTTACCAAGTTCAAGAAACCTACCAACCAAACAGAGATGCGCGCCTTTCTGGGACTAGCTTCATACTACCGACGGTATATACGCAATTTCGCAAGCCTAGCCGAACCGCTGTACGCAACCCTCACGAAAAGCTACAGCTGGGCGGAAATCGACAAAGAACAAAACGAACTTGAGCAAGAGGTACTAAATGCATTAAAGAAGGCTCTGGCAACTGCACCCGTACTGGCAAAACCAAATTGGACGAAGCTTTTCAAGCTTTATACTGATGCAAGTGCAATAGGAGTGGGAGCAATTCTCTCGCAAGATGATACCAAAGGCTTAGAACGAGTAATTTGTTATGCAAGTAGAGGAACATGCGGCGCAGAAAAGAATTACGAATCAACCAAACTGGAGTGCCTTGCAGTTGTATGAGCAGTCAAGTGGTTTAGATATTACCTCATTGGACGACACTTCGAAGTCATCACGGACTATTCGGTGCTTAAATGGTTATTCAACAGACCCGATCCAAGTGGAATGTACGCACGGTGGATCATGACGCTTCAAGAGTATGATTTCACGGTAAAGTTCAGGAAAGGGAAGACAAATCAAAACGCCGACACACTTAGCAGAATGCCATTATTGGATGCCCAAGGCGGGGCGCAGCAATGAATGCAACACTGTACTACGATCTGGTGATTTGGTTGACGAGGAGGGAAATTAGGGAAGATATGGAAGATTGGACGAAGAACATTTTATTAACCACCGGCAGGCAGTACGAAATTCAGGATAATTTATTATACCGTAAAAAGGAGGGACGCATTATTCCAGTAATTCAGGAGAAGGACGTATCAAACATTTTATCATTAGCACATAATCATCCATTATCTGGACATGTAGGCCAGGACAATACTTTATATCGACTCAGGAATTCGGCGTGGTGGCCTGGAATGCAAGACGATGTAACCAACTTTGTACGAAATTGCGACACATGCCAAAAACGAGCAAGAGCCAAAGACATGCCCCGAGCCGCTTCGGCAACCATCAAGGCTGAGCCATTTTCGCACATTGGGGTAGACGTCATAGGACCTATGCTAGTAACATTAACAGGGAAAAGATATATTATTTTAGCAGTAGACTTCTTTACAAAATATCCGGAGGCAATAGCAGTCGAAGACGCAGATGCACAGATAGTGGCCAAGTTCTTACACACCGATATTATCTGCCAACACGGAGTACCAAAGGAAATAACCAGCGACTGAGGCACAGAGTTTCTGAATAAATTAATTAGGGAACTCGAGCGGACTTACCATATCAAGCGTATCCGAACGACGTCATACCACCTACAAGGAAATGGTCAAACTGAACGCACCAACCAGATGGTCAAGAATATCTTAGCAAAGATCATCGATCAAGAAGCAACATGGGACCATTATCTTGATAGTGCTCTTTTTGCAGTTCGAACCATTCGCCAAGCATCAACAAAGTTCAGCCCCTTCGAGCTTGTATATGGGAGACTTCCAAACCGAGAATTCCACCACCCTGAAAAGGACAATGGAACGTATGATGATCGTTTGTGGGCTTACGTCGCACGGGATATCAGCAGACTATAATTAATCCGAAAGAAGGCATCTGTATTCATTGACAAGGCGCAGGAAAGACAGCGGACTACCCAAAACAAGAAGGCAAATGCAACCCTCTTGCATATCGGAGATCAAGTCCACGTATATCGAAACATTGTGGAATCATCATGGTCGGCTAAATTACAACCGAAGTGGGAAGGTCCATACTACGTGCAAGCTATAAAAGAAAGCACCATATGGCTTAGGAGACTCAACGGTTCCATTCTCCCCACCCCAGTCCACCGAAGCAAAGTAAAAATCTATCATGCCCAACAAACGCAGCCCAAAGAAGGACATGGAAAAAGCAATGAAGGAAGCATTCATAAAGGAGTCCGAGACCATCGACTGGACGCCCCTCGACCAAGAGGAAGACCCCGAAAGGCTCCTTCTACTTAGCCAGCAGTACCATGAGTGGTTATACCATCAAAATCGTGCAACTGACGCTATGATCCGGTTCCATCAAGGACGAGCCCGAAGCCTGCATCGCAAGAATAGAAAACAAGAAATGGTACTGTCTAAATTTGTGAAAGACATGGTTGACAAGACTTATGCACTTTTCCTGGGCTACGAATGGCTTCTTTCAAGGTTTTATGGAAGAACTATTGACATTTCTAAATTAACCCTTGCCAAAATCGCTCAAATCCGCCAAGCCATAGAGGAAGAGATTGCTCTTCTACCTTTTAGTCTCGAGGATGAGACATTCCCAGTTGAGCCCCCAGATGTGACGGCCGACCCCCAACTTGACTGATTTTCACGAATTTTGTACTACGCTTGATTTAGGAGTTACCGTAACATTCTGTCCCCTTCCATTTTAGTCATTGACGACTTTTATTTCTGCTTGACGACTTTTATTTCTGCTTGACGACTTTTATTTCTGCTTGATGACTTTTATTTCTGCAAAAATGTTGCCACCAGAGTTATTACATATTCTTTGCAACGATTGGATTGTATTTTCATAGTGAAGTCTTTATTAGTTATTCTCTGGTCTTTCAATTTGTATAAATACCCCCTCTATTTCTATCCGAATAAATCAGTTTGCACAGAGTCTTGGAATATCTCAATATCAGTCGTAGTAAAGCCTGAAGAGCACAGCACGATTAGCTGTAGTAAGGATACGCAAAGGGAGATATCGCGTCTGA
>RBNK01001209.1:0-16862 GCA_003990785.1 Endogone sp. FLAS-F59071 | reverse complement strand
GGGGGAGGGGGGGGGGGAGAAGGGGGGAGGGGCAGAGGGTAAATTCAAGCAGAACAGAAGATTGCGAAAAGAATACTCCCTAGACACAATCCCGCCTAACAAGAGCATCTGCACCGCGACTGGCGATGACGCTCAAACTTACCATTCGATCAAATCGTTGTCTCTTGATTCTATCTTGGTCTCGCTCCCCTGTGTCACACCCCTGTTCTCAAACTTGCTTCGACTAGAGAAAATCATGCCAACCGAGGCCGCAAACATTAGGAGGAATAAGAGACAGAAGATGACATTCATCCAAGAGAAGACGAGGGCGGTGATAATGCTAATAAAGAGGAAGGGGAAAGTGAGATCTCTCTTCTTTTTTCCTTTGCCTGGATCAACTCGCTGGTGCAGCCATTCAGCAGTTATAGATTTGGCCCCATCGATAGTGCTCGAGCTTGCACCAGCTTCTCGAGCTGTGAAAGACGCCATATTGTTCGTGGTATTGCCATGCGTTCCCGTGCTGCTAGACCCACCGCTCGCGGAAATCTCCCACGGTGCCCTCTCCCACCCGTCTTTGTCGAGCACAAGCATCTCCGCTTGCGCCGCTTTTTTGAAAGTGGACCACACCATGCCACGCTCTTTCTCGTCTGAACTGTCGCTGGATAGCAGCTGTTCGGCGGCGGCTTCTACACTGCCGCCGGACCGCGTGAGTGCCGAGAGAAGGGACTGGTCGGAATGGTCAGGAAACACGTCGCACAGCCGTTGCAGCTTGAGGGCTTCGTCATCAATAGTGCGATAGCGGCGGCGGAGGCGGCTGAACCATTGCAGGGTTTGTTCAGAGTCATTGGCTTTTCGGGGGCGCCCGAGTAAAAGAGAGCGAATCACCGTGGAGTAAGTCATGAATAGATGATGCAAAGACTGTGATATTGAGGATTCAGGCTTTCTATATAGAGGGTAAACAATGCAAAAGGTATATCACATGATTGGGTGGCCATATTCGAAACTGGCCTATGTATACCATGTATACGGCGAACGATGAAACCATACGCCAATACTCCTCTGATCACCTGACTTACGGCTTATATTGAAACACTTGATAATCTAAGCAGTCTCAATGTGACTATTATAATTAATAATTTATTCTATTATTAGTAGTTTATTACATAAAGTGTATTCCTTTTAATTAATTAAATATATCTGCTGATTTTTTTTAGCTAATTATGTTTTAATCAAAAAAAAAAAAAAAAAAGATTTATATATCAGAAAATATGGAATGGACTATAATATTTTACTATAATTAAGTAATTTTCATATTTCTTAATTACTTGTAAACTTTAGAGCAAAAAGGGATTATAAAACTAATCTTGTGGTTGCGTGGTTGAAAGGAAAGGGTCATTTTGTTCTTGGTCCCGGTGTGACAGGACGCAGAACACTATTTACAAGCTGAAATTGGCTCGAACGATATATGGAATAAACCCAAAGTAGAAGAAAATAGGTGAGCTTTTTGGCATCTGTGACTTGCTACTGTTGGCGAGATCAACTAAAAGCTCAATCAGCCGCTGACCACACCTTCTTCCCTTATACTCATTGCCGTCAAGCAATGGACAGCGTAGGCTACACTTTGTCTTCCGGCTATCCGAGCCTCGCCAGCCTCACCCTCGATACCACCTCCTTCATGGATACCCAAGACATTTGTCCTCTGCTTATACCTCCTCCGGTTCCTCATCTGACCATCCTTTCAAGGTGGAACGCGATGACACTGATATAGTGAGTCCCTGGCGAGTTCGGATCGCTCTCTGCCCGTCTCCTCTAACAGCTCCGCCATGGGTGGCAATCTTCACCAAACGCAAGAATTGGTCCAAGCACATCATTGCTGAGCTCAAGGATCTTATGTACGTCCTCAATCCCGCCGCCAAGGTCATGTACTGCTCGCCCTCCTCGCTTGAGCTTGTGGGCTATGCGCCCGAGGAGTTGCTCGGCCATCATACCACCGAGTTCATCCATGTGGATAACATTGACATGTTCATTCGCGCAACATGTCGATACATACGGCCGCGAATTCAAGCTCTACTATCGCTTCCGCAAGAAGGACGACAACAAGTTCATCATTTTTGAGGTCACAGGCCATCCCTACTACGGTGATCCGGGCTCCCTTTCCATCACACCAAAGTTTTTCTTCGCCATGGTCCAGCCCTAACCCACCAAGGTCTCCTCCATGATCGACTCCTTCCTCGAGCTCAAGGTAGAGAACGAAATCCTCTATAAGCTCCGTGCCTTTCGCGCTCAGCAGCAACAAGAACTCCTAAGGAAGAATGCAGCCCCCTCCCCCTCCTCCTCCTCCGCGCGTTCTAATTCTCAACTCGTGCCTCCACCGCCGCCGCCAGAGGATGACTTCCCGACGACGATGACGAGCTTGCCGGCCCTGAGAACAGACTCTTGGACTCCGACTTCGAGCGCGACCTCCTCTCTCATCGTGCTGGTGTCCTCGTTGGCCAGGAGATTGCTGTGCACACACAGCTGGTGTGCGTGTCTCGATCGCAGTCCCCGAGACCGTGCAACTGTTTACGGGCCTGTGATTTGCGGAGGGTGAGCGCGCAAAGGATGCATTACGCGGGCTGCTGGGGGCGACACTAGTGAACGATGGAACGATGGCTATGGAAAAAGTCGGAATGGGGCCTGGGGTCTGCCAGACGCTCCAAAGACTATATCAAGTAGGAGCTCCACAGGGGACGGGATTACAGTTGTCGGACCCACCAATGTTGTCGGTGGTAAGGTGGGAAGTGGAGGAACGGGATCTAAGCTGGGTAACAGAATTTCTTGTTTGTCTGGCAACGGCCAAAAAAAGAAAGAAGGAAAGAAAGAAAGAAGTTATAGCGAAATGGCGTGGTCTTGGATACTGTTATCCATCCATCCTAAATCTCAAAAAAAAAAAAAAAAAAAAAAAAAAAAAAAAAAAATAAAAAAAAAGAAAAAAAAAAAAAAAAAAAAAAAAAAAAAAAAACACCCACCCCCCCCCCTTTTTTTTTTTTCCAATGCCACGAACATTGTGGCCGATGCATTTACTTTTTGCGACTGATGTTGTGTTAGAGCAAAATTGGCTTGATTACTTGGACCTGAGTCTAGATAGTAGTGTGTGCTGACCATACTTTTTATACACTGTCTATGCAGGAAGGGAAGAGAAAGTAAAGTCGTCACCAAATCCACGTCATACAGAGCGTACATACATTGCAACTGAAGTATGCGATGCGATGTACGCCATTTTAGTTGGGTGATGCCGCTGCCTACAGGCCTCCAAAATGTTCGCGTGCGTTAGAATCAAAATTCTTCTATCGCCATCCCTCGCGTCCATGAAGATTAGTAGACTAGTGCAATGATACAGATATATGAAAGCAAGCAGTCAATGCGCAGAACGTGAAATTTTTTTTTTTTTTTTCCTTTCCGGGGGAAATAATAACTTAAATAGAGCCACACAACTATGCGGCCATACCGAGATCCCTATTCAGCGTACATAATTACAAATAAGGGCCAGGTGAGGGGGGGGAGTCGTCTTTTTATCAAGGAGAGAGGATCACTTTTTTATTTCAGAACGAAGACCAGAACGACGTACATCGCGCACCTGGGTACGATATCGTATACCTCAGTACGATATTGTACAATATCGCAACCTGAGGTATGCAATGTATGCTCTTGGTACGTGAAGTACGCAAATGTACGCCGTTTCGGTTTAGTGGTTTTTTTTTTTTTTTTTTTAAAAAAAAAAAAAAAAGAGAAGGGCTTGACCTTGCCGCCTGAAAGTCTTATCAATCTGTTGGTCTTATCAATCTGATTGATGTCTCATGCCTCGCCTTTATGAACTTGGCGCGGTTACAACCTGCGCGCGATTTTCTGACGTGGAGAGCTTTTTTTTTTTGTTAAGGAGTGCATTAAGAGAGACTAGCCGACAATCCTACCGACATCGTCGAGGGCTGGTGGAATCGGCGGGGGAGTGCACCAGGTCGTCAGTCATGCTTAGGAAGTGGGAGGTCACGAAACGCGCGTTTGCGCGTTTGCCCATACCCGCACCGCTATATTTGGGGGGGGGGGTCAAAATGGCGTAGCGCGCATGGGGTGTTGCTTTTGAGTCATCTAAGGATCAATTGAATGGTAAGCTAATGCTGCACTTCTCGAAAAGGCGTTCAATAGGAGCATTGTTATTAACCAAATACTTCTTGTGATATGCCAATTGGTACGTCGTATCTGAGACTTGACTAAACTGATCTGCGGAGTGCAAAGAGAAAAGCTAAACGACTTGCTACAGCTATTGCACGCATGCAGCACAGGATCATACATCTTTAGAACGAGATTCATCGTAAGGCCATCGCATTTTTTGTACGTGAGTCTGACGCTATTGTCATCCCGCCCTTCGAGGTAAGCAATATGGTAAACATCACACGTCGGACTGTCAGGAACATGCTTGGCTGGGCTCATTTCTGCTTCAGACAGCGCCTGATATCGAAAGCCGAGGAGGCAGGCGTACATGTCATCATCCAGAACGAGGCTTACACATTGAAGACGTGCAGCTAGTGCAAAAACATGCAGATGATAGGAGGTCGGAGATGTACAACTGCAAGGTCAGGTGAAAACCAAGCTCCTCTGGGCATTGCTTGATAGAGCCTTAGTTCTCTCGTGAGATCCATGCAGTTTTACATAGCAATGCCTAATGTATTACAATCCATCCGTAAGAAGCTATATATTGCCGCCCAAAGGAAATTTTGGAGCCTTTGTCCTCGATGGCTACAACCATGTCCGCAACGTAACCCGATCTGGCTGTGAATGGTGTTATCCCCACGACAGTGAGGTTGTTCACGATGCGAACCTTTCAAACCTCCCCCCCCCCCCTTTTTTTTTTTTTTTTTTTTTTTTTTTTGTTCTTTAAGGCAGAGAGAAGTATATTACACCAAGTCTATTGATCCATCACTTGTGGTAATGACATAAACCAGATACGTAAAATGTGAATACGTAAAGTATTAGCAACTGTGTACATACTACGAGCAGAATATACAAAAATCAAAAAATAAGAGGCTCCCTACTCTATCCTACACGGCTTGGCTCAAACTACGATGCATCATCACCCACCCACCCACCCACCCCATACATCCATCACCTCTATTCCGGCTTTCTGCCATACGCGACCCACCAGCTCAACAAGCATCTCCTCCCGCTCGCCTCCTCCTCGTCAAGTTCGCGCTTCGCCGCCTCGACCAGCTCGTTCCAAACGTCTTTCTCGATGCTCACAAGTGGTCCCAGATCGTCCAGAAATCCCATCAAGCTGCCCCTGGCGTGGGCACCCTGCAGACCGCCCCAGCCGACGGGATTGGAGAATGAGGAACCACTGACACAGACGAGGTCGGTTTCGTCCTGTAGGAGGGTAGTTAGGCTGCGGGAGGCGAGAGGGTCAAGGCCTTTTAAGCGGAGGAGGCTGCGGACTGGAGGGTCGATCGGTGAAGATAGAGAGGCAAGTTTCGGTAGCATGTTAAATACCCTAGAATACAAGCATCCCCAAATAGATGCGAGTAATAAGCGTAATATAGAAAGAACGTACAAACTTGACGTACTACTATAGCATAATGGCCAAACTTTGCACAAGATAAAAGAGCAGAAGAAATTCTCACCTATTTGGTTGATACGCTGGCATGTTGGACCTCCTCGACGAAGCCACATATCGCTTTCTGCTAACTCGAGCCAGCCTATAAAACATCATCGTGTTATAATTCTTAGCAAAAATACCCTCCGGGAAAGGGGGGGGAAAAAAAAAAACCAAAAAAAAAACCTCACCTCCGGGCTTCAGTATACGCTATTGCCATAAACCGTTCAATCCATAATTGACAAGAAAATGTGTAAATAATCAACTCTCGCAACATCACTTTATTTCAAATATTCCAGCCTCACCAAACTCACAACCTACTCACTGTCAACTCCTTGACTAGCTCCGGCCACTTGTTCTCCGTTATAGTTAAACCAAAGTAGTGTCTAACAAAGTCAAACGAACCATCAGCAAAGGGAAGCGGGAACTCAAGACCGTTTACAAGCTGAAAGCTGCAGTTTGACGGCGTGTGGGCTAGCAGGGCCAGAGAAATGTCGGTACCGACGAAGTGTGAGGCAGGGTAAGTCGCGGCGAGTTCCTGTAGTTAAAAAAAATTGGGGTTATTGGATGATATGACTTCCTATACAATTGTTTTGAAAAAAAAAAAAAAAAAGTACCATAATCCAAGAACTGGAACCGCAGCTAAAGATAAAAAAAAAAAAAGTTTAACCGTCAACTCGGGCAAGTAAATATTCCTTTCCGTTAGTGTCAAACTCACCCAACATCGAGGACGGACGCACCACTTCGAAGCACGTTCTCTATTGGAGCAACGAATCGGGAGGTCACCAGTCTGAGTTATAGAAAAAAAGTCGAGAGTATCAATTCGATTAATTCGATTGCATTTGTATCATCTCACTATAGAAATTCACGCTATCCGAATATCCCCAACACAGCAGTATTTAGGAGTGAACAACACTCACCCATCGAACGACATCTTGGGAATCATGTGCCTCTCCATCAACGACCTACTCGTCTCCTCCAGTTGCCCTGCTTCCGCTGCTCCTTTCCACTCCTGCTCGTAGTAATGCTTGCCTCCGGAATACGCCCTCGGAGCGCTGAGGGTTGGCATCGGGCTAGGCCCCAACACCGAGGCGGGCCTCAGTCTTGTCGCGCTCACAAGGCTCAGGACCGACTCTGAATGCGACCTGACCGCGCCTACGGGGGCGGTTTGGGCCGACGCCTGACTGCTCCCAGATGACGATATGCTAGAGTTGCTGCTCTTGCGCGAGTGCTTGAACTTGGAGAGCAGAGACGACGTCGGGTCGGGCTGTTGCTTTTGCCATGGCTGGGCCATGCGGAGGGCGCTCTTATAGGAGAAGAGGCCGGGGCGGGGGTGATGTCGGTGTTTCTCGACGCCGGCGGGATTGGAGGAGTCGACGGTCGAGAGAATGGTGAAACGGCGAGAGATGGAGGTAACTGATGCGGCCTCCGATCCCTTGAACCTGCGCGGGAATATCTTTTGGTTGAGCGAAGCCAGTCCGCCCGGTAGTTTTGTCGGCCATCCGGTAGTGTGCCCGCCGTCGGCGTCCGGCTCGAAAGCGGACGACGGGAGCAGCGGCGGTGGTGAGGAAGCGAGGTACTGCCTGGTATTCACTTCCCTCACCTCGCCCTCGGTGATCGCGTCTGGTTTATAGACTTCTTGATGAGGGACCTGTGCGAGTTTGAGGCTGTGTGCTGAAACTTGCGGAATCGCGTAAAGCTTTAGCACAGTTTCCTCGTCGCTTTCATCCTTGCCGTCCTTCGCTAAAAGATCAACCGTAGGCATCTTTTTTAGCACTTCGAAGGAGGTTTCGCCAGGAAAGATAGCAACATAAATGGTGTCGCTCAATGTGCAATATTGCATTGTCTCGTGATGGCATTAACAGAACAAAGAATATTCAAACCACGAGGATGCATGTAAACAAAGACATGGTTGTTTCCACAAAAAAAAAAAAAAAAAAAAAAAAAAAAAAGGCTATCGTTCGATGGCCCAAATCGTTTTATTGTTTGGCACCCAACTAGTCTCCGAGGACCCGAGGGTACAATTTAACATAGCCGAAAAAGACAAATGCAGCCTTCTCAAAAAGTCAACGTTAATGCTCATTAAATTACACATTCATGAATAGAGACCCGTCGCAGCATTGATAAATTCCATTATGTGTTTGTTTGTGTATATCCAAGTGGAGAAAATTCTATGGATGAGAAGTAAGTGAACGTATTGTCCTGATTCCAAATATTATACAATTTCCAATTGCAAGCAATCATAGAAAATACCCAAAATGGCCAGAAGCCACTGTTTCACAAGTGAGAAAAAGCGTAAAAGGCAGCAGCTTATACTAATCCAATATCAAATAAAAATTCTTGGCAAGGCTTCTCAAGGTAAAAGCAAACAAAAATAAAAACAAAACACAAGCCAACCGCGCCAGTAGTTATTTTGGTCATACTCCTGAGCTCTGCATTGCCTTCGGCTGCACCGCAGTCTCCATCACTACAGGTGGGATGTCGAACTCCGTTTGTAACTCTTGGAAGCTTATAACCTCTACCTGGAGAAAAGGGAGATCCTGGTCAGCCTCAGGCCTATTAACAGCTCTTAATAACCTTCAATAGTAGCGTCTCAACCTACCCCAGGCGCCCAGAATTTTTCCAAAGTTTCGTCGCCCCTGCTATTAATATTCTTCTCTGAGTCAATTAAAACAAAATGGCGGTAGTTAAGAACGTGAAGAGCCGCAACGCGAAGCATGGCACGGTAAACGGCGTGGTCGAGAGGGAAATACGTGTCGTCCTTGAGAGTATGATAATAGTAGTGGGTAGAAATAACGGTTAAGAGATAATATTTAAAAGTAATATGATTGCAGAAACAATGAATGGCCCCTAGGAGTGGAGTGAAGCATTAAGAAAGTTAAACATTGCTTACTGCGCACTCCTCTTCCGAGTCCATCAGTGTTATCTCGTTGCTCAACAGACCGGAAAATATCTCGTAGTATCCTTTCTGTGCGCTGCATGATCGCGAGGAACGACCATGGAAAAGTAATTTACCAAATTGTGAGATGCTAAGGATAAAATTACAAAAAAAAAAAAAAAAAAAAAAAAAAAAAAAAAAAAAAACCATAAAACCAATTATCAAATATTTACTTTACGCTTGTGGTTTTATCCGGAGAATCCCTCTGTTTCATGAGCTCACGAATAATTCTCGGGTGGATAATGACCTTCCATATGGCCGCAGGGTTAGCTTGCTGGTGCTGTTTGTTGGAAGATGATCGAAGGAATAGAGTTTAATGGTTATACCTTCATTGACAGAGAGTACCGACATTTTCATACACTTATGATATAGCGGCGAATAATACATACTCTCTTTGTGAAATCCACTAGCTTTCTCGATAATGACGCTTGCTGTGCGGCCTCGAACGTGAGACTCACAACACCACCTAGCAATTAATGTAGTAAAAGTAAATATTGATTCTTCGCTATCTACGGAGAAAGATAGCATAAACACCAATCACTTCGACTCTAACTGTCTGCCTGCTCGCTGACCTACCTGCGGGCAAAGCACACTCGACGTTCAGCGACGGACTAATCCTAAAGTTTGCGTCGATTCCAAACACATAGAATATTACATCGTGGCGGCGCCGGAGACGGCTTAGGTTGGGAAGCCAATTGAGGCTTTCAAAGAGGACGGCGCGGTGAATCTGTGGAAAAAACGTTAGCTTGATATGCTATCAAACAGGACGTGTAATATCAAAAAAGAAAGTAGCACTTACAAAAACAATTTTTACGGTTTCGGGATTGAAGTCATTATCGATGCGAAAAGCAAGGCCACTGAGTGCACGCTTGAGGTCTAAGACCTCCGGATTGTCCTGGCCGTTGGGATAGTAAATGGAGGCAACTCTGGACGACAAGGGAAGGAATATTGTCTGATAGCATTTGCTGAAAATAATGAGATCCAAATTCAAATTTATATATTGTAGCCAAGGGTTGTATCCCTGGCCAAGCGCAGAAACGGCAAGTTTTGATAATACATCTTAGTAACTCACCTCCATCGGTAGGTGCCATAGTGAGCACACCATCTCCGTATCGTACAGGTATGTCCTCGAAAGCCTCTCAATTTTCTTCCCGACGACCTTACCGGCCCATGAGAGGATATTAGGAACAGCGGGTGGCAAGAGTGTGATGGGCTCGCGAAACCGAGCGTAGAAGACAATAATGGTTTCGAGCGGACGGCGCAGCTGGATAAGTCCAAAGCGCTGGCGGCTGGCCTCAGACGAGTAAGGGAAGAGAATGAGAGCAGAGAACGAGGTAAGGGGGACAACACAGGACTGGGCAGAGTAGGAGAAAGTAGGTTATTATTTTCAAGTCACGAAACTGGTTCGACGCTTAAAAGGGATGCTTTGAAACAAGCAAAGTATGCTTACCAGTTCATTCATGCTCAAAGTCGCAGCCAGTTTTTTCAAACCTGGATAGCAACTCAGCATTATAATCTCAAAGGCACCTGGGGTAGCACCCTCGGCCACAGAGAATACATGAAGAGCAATCCAACGGTTTGGCTGAACATATTCTAGGAGGAGGTCGGTACGTGTCTTTAAGTCTTGGCTGAGTATTACATTTTTTTTTTTTTTTTAATACAGTGAATGGAAAATTACAAAATGATTCTTTAAAATAAATGATAATAGGGATATTGAATAGGCAAAGGGTGTTTACAACCCTCATCCATTTCCCACAAACCTCACCCTCCAAAGATACACGTGAAATTTAGACACTCACACACAAGCTTCTTTGGCATCGTCGTTACAAAAGCCATGTAGCGGAAATAAGACAATATCCGCGAGGAATTGGGCCTGATCCTTCCTCGCGCGCCACATCCTGCCGGACCAGTTTTGCGACGTTTGCTTGACACACTCGGACGCAGCGATACTATTTCGGTGTGCGGGTGATGATGAGGTTCAGGCTCAATTATAGCAGAAATGATTAAAAATGTATATATAACATACCTTGCACGAAGTTCTTGTAAAGGGACGGTATTGGTTGTTGTATGAGCTGATGTCATAGCTGGGTGGAGAAGAAGAGTCTATATAGTCGCGCAAATCTCTCACCTTTTAACCTATTTCTAAGCCACATGCCGTCATGTGCCATCAATTGATATTTGTTCAGTACAAAGATATGCTGACTAATAATAAGTTGAAAGAAAGGTTGCCTTAGAAAGACGATTAGTTCATGGAACAGATTGTCGGACTGCATGGGCAAAATTTATTTATCTAAACAGGTTTAACTAATTGGAGTTTTTACTTCTAGTTTATAATTCAAATCCTAGAACATAAAGGCTCTCATTCTAACATCCTATCTCGCCGTATTACTTCACCCGAGCTGACTTTTCAATAGAAAAGACAGGCAGTAACATCTCGCACTCTACTTATGAATCATATAGCAGAACTAATAGATATTTACTTATACATGCAAGATAATGATAAAACTGTGCCTCGGACTTGCGGGCAATATCAGTAGTACGAACCGAACGCCCAGGTCTCGGCCACTACCACAGGCGGACAGAAACGCAAGTCGCAGGTTCATGGGAACTGTGACAAGGTTTTGATTATACATTTGGGTGATTATTTTTGAAGGCGGACCAATAGTTTATGTGGATGTTGATGTTGATGGATGTAGGTGATGTAGATGAGCCGAAGATGGATGACCCAAGTGATGTGAATGACCGAGAATGATGTGGATAACCCGAAAGAAATATTACTGTAAAAAGATTGGTCCATCTTCAAAAATAATTACCCATTTGAATGTTTCTTTATCTTCAAAGAGAAGGTCCCTCGTTCCCTTGTCATCTTTATGTGCGACATAGTGTCCCATAAAATGAAGTACTGTAGCCATCTTGTCGTCGTGCTTGGCGAGCAACAAATTCATCTTCACAGTAGCCGGGAGCACGCGCTTCAACGTGATTTTTATCGAGTCTCCACTGAATTCGTTGATAAAGTTCTGGAACTGCTCACTCAAACGCAGTTCTGCCAGGTCCAATTCGGTAAGATCCAAAGGATCCGGTGCAGCGACGACCTGTGGACGCAAACTTGTGGCGGTGGACTAAGAACGTCGTGCCATCCTTTCCATATTCCCACGGGATGGCGTCGAGATCGTGGTCATGTTTGTTGAGCTGCAGGAAGATCCTACCATTCGGGTCCGTTGACTCGGTTTTTTGAAGCTCGACAGAAGGCTTTGAACAACGCCGTACCGAAATATTGAAGAGTATTTTGCGTGGGCATTGTGTGGAAGACATTGGCAACCAAGAGTCGATTTATTTTGCCCGAGCTGACAGGACATCCCTCTGTGTTCTTTTTTGCACTCCTTGTTGTGGCATTCTTCAAGGCCGAAGGGAAAGGAATAACTATCCACGTCACCGGTGACGGCGTTCTCGTTGGAGTAGATGATAATTTCATAATTTCGCCATATATTTTACCTTTCTTATCCGTATCTTAAGGTACTGAATGGCTGTATTCGAAAACGAGCGGTTCGTCGATGTTGGAAACCCGGACGTGGAAGCGAGGCGTCGTCTTTCTGCAAAGAAACTTATGGTTGAATCAGCAGAACAGGTCGTGGACTGTTTGTTACACAGAGTCGCGCTACACAAGTAGTAAAATGACTCTGTGAAGTCAACCAAATTAAAAGTGGATTCACCAATTGCAACACAAGCAATACGGAAAAAGTTGGAGGTATAGTGTGTTCAATGTCCATCAAAGGGGTGGACAGAGGACACTCAGTCGGTACTTTTATCCACATTTATACCTCTGCGATATCATGATACAGGTGCAAAACTTCATTCTTCTCTGGAAGAGTCCTTCAAATACAAGAGTTTGCATTTTATATAGGACGATTGGGTTTCGTAACGTTGACCCAAGTATAATATTAGTCATCTTATAATAGATTATATCAACGTTGCTTGGGTCTATTAATTTGTTACTTCCAAATTCTAATACAGAGTCATGACGGACATATAATTTGATTCTCATCGCCATTTTCCTTGCTTGCATTTTCTACATCCTCATCTGTTCCAAAAACTTATAGCACTACCCCGGCCTCCAACTCCTTCCCCGAAGCCCAGTCCGATCATATCTAACATTGACGTAATAGCCATCACCACTTCTCCCTCCGGTGTGTCGGCGGCTCTATCAGCCTCGCCTTTGCACAAAACGCCCTGGTCACCGACGTCGCCAAAAATTCCTACCTCCAGGCAGATGCGATAGTTTCCTTTCCTTTCTATCCATCCGAAATGCACATATAAATGACATATCGATGCGAATATATGAGTTTTTCTTCGGAAAGGTGAATCGAATATGAGAAAATCAGTTGCTCGATAGTGTCGTAGTAGCGTTGTAGTTCATAATTGCATTCATTGGGTCTGTGGTATTGATATTACTCTCTAGACAAGATCATATTCAATGATCCATATTCAAAGACTTGGCTTTCGAATGACAGTCTTTGAATATTCAATGCGCCATTTTCAAGGGGTGGTAGGCACTCCTGATCTTGTGGAGAGATTATTTCAAAGCAAGGGCGTTACAAATTTAGCACTTTTTTTTTTTTCCGTCCAACTATTGCTTGCTGTAACGTTGCAAAGTAAGATCCCCAGCTTATGTAAGAGCTTTCTATTTTTTATTTTTTTTTTATTCATAAAATAAGACAATTCGCAGCCAGGATAAGCAGTCACCTGTAGTGGCATTTAACGCGTGCGCAAAATACAGTCACCTGCAAAAAGTAATAACGATTCACTATGGACTTCTCCTTCGACTCTACTCCTACCATCTCCAATCTTTCGTCCGCTCCGACCTTCACACAGGATACAGATGCTACGGATGCGAGCCTTGGGACACAAGCCTCCGCAAGCTCCCCTGCGCTCGCTCACGCCACCGCCGCCCTCGCTTTTCTCCCGACCCTGCTCTCCACCGCCACCGCTATCATTGAGCTGCTCTCGTCCTCTTCCGTTTCTCTTTCTGCCGCCTCGTTATCATCCGAGGATCCGGACTATGAGGCCGCCAGGCGCCAGCGTGCAAAGTACGACGCTCTGAGAGCCGAGCTCGCGGAGCACGTCAAGTGGCTAGATCATAACAAGTTAGCAACGACGGCGGAGGCGGGAAAGTCGGAGGGCGGGGGGACCACGAATTTAGATGAGCTAAGGGAGACAAGGGACAAACTGAGAAAGGTAGGTAGCGCGTCGGTTTCCTTTATAATTTTCCATCTCGTCATATCGTCCTCTCAGCTATGGTCCCGGTCGTACCGCAGGAATCCGCCGAAAAGACGCGCATCCTTAAGAGGGTGCTTGACCAGTCGTACGCGCTGCAGTTCCAAGTTGCAACACTACTCTCGTCGACGGAGGATATTGGGCTTGGGGAGACAGACACGTCTACGGGGAGATCAGCGGGTATGGCTTAACTGGTCCGTGTGGGTAGCGTGGCTTAAAACGCATAGAATCAAAATGCTTCAACTCAAGGTTGGGTTCGAGTATTAAATAATTGTTTGTAAACTGTGGAGTCTTTTACCTTTTTTTTTTTTTTTTTTTCTTGGCAGTGAACGATTAGCGGTAAAAGGCTATGTAAAAATAATATCATTTGTATACGCTTTTGCGAAATTAATTATGACATCACATGATCCTAGTGCGAGCAGAAATAAACCTGTCAGAATCCAGAATCCAGAATCCGAAACGTTGAACAGTTGCAGCATGCGTGTCCCGATGGAAAAGTTTATATTTCACACTCTGACTGCTTCGGGACTTTGCTCTTCACCAGGAACGGTAATTTGACCAGTTCGAGATGGCACGTATTCCAAAATCGTGAATTTTTCCAATTACGCTTCGGGAGAAAAGAGCGGGCGAGGTCTCTTTGCGCGGCGCCTTGTAGCTTCATCAATGAGTCGCTAGGGTATCATGCACTATCGAAAGAACAATCCCGTAGTTCGTGGCTCTACACATATTAAACAATGGATTAAAGTGGTTGACATTCTTAGGGCCTATGCACAATGTAGCTCCGTTTTATATAACACTCAAGCAACCTTATAAAAACGCCAGATGGCGAAAACACCGAGCGAGCGCCGCGTTATAAAAGGCAAAAGCAAGATGGACAATCATGCATGACAACAATTGTCAGATTGACAAATTGGGATTTTTTTTCGCAGTCATTGCTCGTCTCGCGAGAAACCATGCAAGATTTAAAAACCCCCCCGGGTTTCGGAGCTCCCCTCTCTCCTTACACCATCTTCCTCGCAACTCAACTCGCAAACTAAACAAATGTCTCTCGGCCGCACCGTTAATCTGTACACTGGCGCCAAGATCCCACTTGTGGGCCTTGGGACCTGTGAGTATGCGCAAAATCCATTCGTGCGATTCTATCGGATGTTCGACTACCCAATATTGATTTATCTTTCTCCGCGTTAGGGCTTTCGCAACCTGATGAGGCCCGCAAAGCTGTGGTGGAGGCTTTGAAAGTTGGTGAGTGTAGAACGGCACGCAAAAACTTTTTTTTTTTTTTTTTTTTTTCCATCGTGGTCTCAAATGTTTACTTTAACCGTGAAATTACAATCCTCTTACATTTCCTTCTACGCCACGCGCAGGGTACCGCCATATCGATTGTGCCTATATCTACCAGAACGAGCATGAGATTGGCCAAGCCTTCAGCCAGAGCACCGTTCCCCGGGAGGAGATTTTTGTGACCTCCAAGGTATATAGAAAAGAAAATAAAACAGCTTGCAAGGAAAGGTTGCCAATAGAAAGGCGGGATTGTAGTTCATCTGTTCCTCCCTCTCCCCCTTGCCCGTCTCACCGCAGCTGTGGAACGTACACCACCGGCCCGAGTTCGTCCGCGGCGCGGTCGAGGTCACGCTCAAGAACTTACAGATCAGTTACCTTGATTTGTACCTCATCCACTGGCCAGTGTCGTTCGTGGTATGCTGTTGGTGCTTCCTCGTTTTTCTTCTTGATTTTTAATTGGCCTTAACTAAGTAATATGACATTCCCTTCAGCCCAAGGGCACACCTTCTGATATTCCGACCCATCCCGAGAAGGACTATTTGTTCCCCAAGAAGTGAGTTCTGAGTGTTCTGAGTAGGTCCAGCTTATTGTGACTGCGCAGAGATATGAAATCTAACGTTCTTTACTCAGGGAGGACGGCAGTTTTGATGTAGAAGACGTTGACTTTACCGAGACGTGGAAGGCCATGGAGGCACTCGTCGACGCCGGCTTGGTTAAGCACATCGGTAAAGCGTGATTGTTTATACATTTCTCGGCCTCTTTCGCATTCTTGGCTTTTTGTCGTCAATTTGAACCTATTAAATTCCTGCTACACCCATCCACAATCCATCGCACATTGTAGGCTTGTCCAACTTCAACATCCGAAAGATCCAATACGTTTTGGATCACGCGCGGATCCGACCCGCCGCTCTGCAGGTCGAGCTTCACCCAGGCCTGCACCAGACTGAGCTGCTCGAGTTCTGCAAGAACAACAATATCCACGTTACGGCTTACTCGCCGCTGGGAAACAATATTTACGGACGGGATAGGATTGTTGATGACGCGGCTGTAAGTTATCAACTTGCATTGGACTTTAATCCGAATACAAAAGGAGGGTTTTTCCACCGCCAATGATCTCACTAGTGATTCATATTATTTGCCGTATAGATTGTGGAAGTTTCCAAGAAGGTCGGAAAGTCACCTGCCCAAGTCTGGTAAGTTATGCTCTCACCGTATTTCCGAATCCCCCCAGTCGTCCACTAACCATCTTCTTTTCCAACCCACCCAATAGCATCGCCTGGGCCGCCCAGCGTGGCACCTCTGTGGTTCCCAAGTCTGTAACGCCGAGCCGCATCGCCGAGAACTTCCAAGACTTTGTGCTGGAGGAAGAGGACTTCAAGCAGGTCTCGTCACTCGGAGAGCGCAACCTTCGCTACAACAATCCGGGCACGCTGGAGTGGAGTTGCGATATCTTTGAGGAAAAGTGAGAAAGTGGAAGACATAGAGTAGCTTATTGTGAAGTGAAATCGTTGCTATGACTATATTAAAGTATATATTACAAATTTCCCTTTTGGTTTTTCTCTGAGCCATACCTAATTGTTCATCACATGTGATCTAAGCCACAGACATGCTCGGCAAAGATTAAGATCCTCGAATATCAGCAAATCGCACATCAACATTTCGTCATCACACATCAGTTTCGGTTCCAAATCAATTTACTTTGCAGTATACAAAGTCTAATTCTAAATGTCGAACCATTCACGCCAACAACTCAATCCCCGCATAAAAAAA
>RBNK01001208.1:0-16871 GCA_003990785.1 Endogone sp. FLAS-F59071 | reverse complement strand
TAGCTTGATGAATTTATATAATTTCAGTGAAGATCAGTTTAGAAATATTAATAGTTTTTCTATAGAATCCTGAAAGAAGCTATTTATAGTTAAGAAAAAGTATATAAGTTTTATTGACCATATCCTTTTTAAACTTGGATAGTACTACTTCTTATTTTCTATACTTATAATATAGACTGTAGGCTTGACTCTGATAGAACTAAATTATAGTATTAGTTGTGTGATTTTAATAGTATAACTACTTATAGTACTGTTTGCTAAGCAAGAAGAGTCTTTTGAGATCTTTCTTTTAGTTAAGAGATGTTTAGTTAATAGTCTTAGATCCTTTCATTAATGCTTCCTTTATAGCTTTTTTTATATTCTTCTTGTAATTCCATCAGTTAGGTATAGTGGACTTTAATCTTACTTTGGTAAACTAAGATAGGGAGAATAAAACTATTAAGTCTTCTAAGCTAGATCATACTTTCTTTTATAGCCTATATATAATATAGTTCTTCTTATTTCAATTATAATTTAGCTGACTATAATGATTTCATGATGTTCTAATATATAAGGTACTCTTAATATAGGCACTCTTAATATAAATACCCTTAGAACTCTTATCATAAATACTCTTAATATAGTGTAAGGATAAGACTCTGGAATTGGCTAAGTATGGAAGATATAGGGGGCTCAATTGGGAACCAGTAGCTGGGCTAAAATCTATACTGTAGGTAAAACCAAAGTGGAAAATAGAGTGTGTGGAGGAATAAAACTGCAAAAATATTAAAGTGTATATTTAGAGGCACTAGGGAATATTAGTCCCTTAGGATGTATATCAGCAATTAATTATCTGTTAGATGTTAAAAGGTTCTCTTTCTCGGCTTGAATTCACTAAGCAATACTTTCTTCACCAGTTGTATTTAGATTATTAGACTCGTATTGGGCTCAAGCTCAGGCAAAGATTTATTGAATGTAAATAAAGGAGGATATTTATATAGTTTTGAAGAGGTGCTATATGGGTAGCTGCCCTGTTACTACTCTCAAAACTATTGGCTATTCAAAATATAAACTAATTATAGATTTATGTAATATAACGAGTTATATAAGTTATAGATTTAAGACAGTTAAAGATTTACAATGGTTAAAAAGTTAAGACAGTTAAAAGGTTTTACAAATCAAGGAACTGTTCTAATTGGTCAAAATCTCTTTGTACTATGTGGATTTCTTCTTTAAGTTCTTCAAAGGTATTTTGAGATAGTTGGTGAAATGCAGATGGTCCAATTTTAATAAGTCTTTTCAAGGCAGCTGGTTGGAACTGGAAGAGTCCGTAAATCTGGAGGGCAATCCTTTGAGATTGGAGTGGAATCCCTTGATGTAGTGCTCGTTTGCATGCCTCTGCATGTTGTCAGTTCCATACATATTCGAGATCTTCTTCCCAGATCCTAGCGATCTTATAGTAGGCCTGAAATTTATCTTGTATCTGTCATTTCTGAGCAATGTTGATGTTCTTTATTATTATTTGAGTCCTTTATAGGGCAGATCCTTCCTCAGGTAATAGTTCAGATGGAGGGTCTTCTAAGGCTTAGTATGCTTCAATGACTCGGCTTCGGAGGTATTTGTCATTGTTGAATCAGGGCATTTCATATTTGTATTAAATCTTTTAATCTCCTCTCATTACTCCCCTATTTATAAGCATTATCTCCAGACAGCTGATAAATCAATTTCATGCAAAGTATCATTTGACTTTTCCGCAGTGTACCAGTGTTGGTTGAATTGTTCCTTTTGAGCTTCAGATCTAGATCGAGATTCCCTTCATATCTTGAATATAGTATGGTCCTTTCCATTTTGGTTCAAGTTTTGCTGACCAAGAGGCTTCAACAATATTTTGGTATATCAAGATTTGATCTCCAATATTTAATGTTTCAACCAGCAGATTCTTGTACTTCTGTCAATCTTGTACTTTCTGGATGAACTTTTGTACCTTGTTTTGAATACGTTTCAGTCTCTCCATATTGTATATTATTAAGCTCCAAATTCATTCTTCATATAATTCTCTCATGTTAGCTTGTAGTACTCCTCTATTTGGTAATCTCCCATAGACTAACTCAAAAGGGCTGAAAGTTGTGGTCTTCTGTTGTGAGCATCTGATTGCGAATAGTGCAGATGGTAACCAAATGTCCCAGTTGGTATTGTGATAGAACATTTTATGATGACATATAATTTGATCATGTGAGATCACAAGTCATGTGACTTGCAATAATGCTGAGACTTATAGCATTGCTGAGACTTGTAGTGATGCTGAGATCCACAATCCCACTATAACCTAAAATAGTATTTCGATGTGATATATTATTTTGTCGCCCAATTACATTATAACCTGATATATCAGTTTATTATATCTTATCTAATCAATTTGTACCTTATATTTAGCTGAGCCAATCAGAAATTCAAGTAGTAACCTGGGTAGCTGCCTATATAGCACCTTGTAATTTCTTATAAATACCCCGCTCATAATTATCAATAAAATTCGGACTGCAACAAGCTAAGGAAGCTTACAACAGACAACCCGAGGGATACTGAAGCCTTACTCAAGAAGTAAGCAATTGAGATAGTTTTGAGATTCTAACAGATACACTTTATTCAATCAATCGCATTTAAATCTTGCCAGTTAACACTTATACTGACACCCTTCTTAAGACACTACCACATAAACCACTAAGACTCCTAAAAACATATTTTCTACACTTGCTCAACTCCAAGTATTTCGCCATTAATATATTTTAGCCTATCACAATTGGTGCCAACTGGCAGGAAATCAATCGACACCTCGACCGATTTGTTACCTATATTGTATAACTGAACTTGCTAAAACCCATAGTGGAAGACAAAAGCAAGAATAGCACTACCACTGCCACTGCCCATACTACTACAACTACCTAGGAGAAGACCTCAAGAAGATGAAGAAACCATAGCAGACAGACTACCCACCTTTTATGGATATACTAAGGAATATGTTCGAGAATTCCTAGATGATTTGGAAAGCTACTTCACAGCCAAAGGAACGGTCAGCACCCAATGGTTGCCTATCCTGGCTGCCCAACTCAGAGGACCTGCAAGAGAAGCATACTGTGTGGCCCTGATGGATGTAGCAGCCACCGGACTAGGAGGATTACTCCTCGCAGCTACAGCAGCAGCCAGAAACAACCCCCCCGCTACAGCATTGGCCACTGCTCATTGGGATGTTACAAGAGCCTGGCTAGAGGAAAAGTATTTCACTGAACAGAAGTGAGAATCAATTAAGGAACAGCTATTCAACATGAAGATGTCAATCAACCAGTGCTCAGAAGACTGGGTTACCACCATCGATCAATATATGCAACTTTGTGGAGAAACCAGCCAGGTTGTATGAGAAATGGTGTTCATGAATGGCTTACCTGCAGATCTCTAATGCCATATCAAGAGGTTTGGCCCTTAAAGAATGGAAGAGAAAATCAGGATGGCACAAGCCTTTTGGGACACTGAAGCAGGACATTCGGCATCCCTATATAACAAATTACCACAAGATCTATGCAGGAAATTCAGCACTGGAATACCCATAGTGCAAATAGTACCTACATCAGCTGAACCACCTGAAGAAGACACTATTAAACTGACAGTGATAGTAAAAACAGGAAAAACAATACATGAAGATGAAATGGAGAAGATTACCAAGATATTCTCAGAAATGACAGCACATATAGCCGATCTTGAAGCCAAGGTGATCCGCCAGAATAAGCAACCGAGAGGAACCTTTGTTGTTGAAGAACGCAACAAGATTGAGATAAATTGTTTCCTCTGCAGAAGATACAGTCACTTTGCCAAGAATTGCCGAACTAGGAGCTGGAAGGAAGGATGAGAAAGAGAGGAAATAAAGAAGACCGACTATGCTAACATAGTGCAAGAAATCGAAGAGGAAGATAAAGAATTTAGCAAAGAATACCTGGAAGCCTACTCTGTTGAAGCAGTTATCCATACTACCACTAGGAAGACTCCCTACCCAAGAAAGAAGCCGACTCAGGAACCTGAGGTTGTCATTGAGAAGCCTAAGAAGCCAATACAAAGGTAACAGTTGAATGAGGATCAATGGGACAAAGCCTTCAAACAAATAATACAACCCGGTGAGATAGTTACTTCAACCACCGGAGACGAAGAAATGATAGATTAAGAAGAAAACAAGAAAAAGAAGCCTAGGAGAGTTAGAGAATTCGAATATGACTCGTGGCAAGACATTGCCAGCCAAAAGGCCAACATTACCTTTAAACAACTCTTCCAGATCACACCATCAATGAAGTAAAAGGTGAAGATGCAGATTACCGAAACCAAACCAACCATCCGATTTGAGGAAGTCAATACCGCCAAAGAACAAGAGGAGCAAACCTATATCTCATCTGCCTACATACAATGCAACATTGGAGGATTAGCATGCTCAGTTATTATTGACACTGGAGCAGGAGTCAGTATCATTGCCAAGCATTTCCTAGACTACCTAGGATGGAATATTGATGAACCCGCTACCTCTACCTTGGTTGTCGCAAGTGGAAAGAGCAGCGTACCCCTAGGAGTACTCAGAGAAGTACCAGTCCAGTTTGGAACAGAGATAATTCCCATCAGAATGGTCGTCACTGATGCACAATCCTACAATGCCATCTTGGGTAACAGCTGGTTGAAGAAAGCTAAAGCTAGAATCAACCTGGATGTACAAAGGCTGATCTTTGTCAACCATGGAAGAAAGTTCAGTGTACCTCTAGATATTCAGAAAGGAGTAGTACCGAAACTCACTCAAAGGCCAGAAGACGAAAGTGACACAGATGAAGAAATAACCCCTGGATGGGCGCACTTCAACATGGTGGAAGAAGAAGTGAACGTGGTAATCCATAGTGAATACCGCCACCTGACGCCTCTGGAGAAGAACCAATTGATTGAATACAATATGAGGAATACTAGGTGCCCATTCTGTGAGCAATGCATCTATTGTGCTGAGATGATATGCACTTGCAGTGATACAAAGTTGATACCTTACGAGGACACCTTGGAGATGCATCTACCAATCGAGAAGAAAATCAAGAAACCGAGATTGTCACAGATCCACCGAAGGACTCCACTCTCAATGAATCATGGACCGTATAATGGAGGGAACCCTCACCCATTCACAGACAATACTGGAGAAGTATGGGACTGCTTTTAGATGAATATCGGATACATCGGCAAAGGACATCTTTGGGGAAATCATAACATCTACCTGCAAGGATGCTACTGGGATGAAGTTAATCCCTATGACCTCTGGGAATGTGAAAACTGGGTCAGATATCCAGACGAACCATATGATATCAATTACCACGGAACTTGGAAGGAACGTTATGATTGAGAACAGGAACAGATGATACCCAAAGAAAATGAAGATAAGAAAGTATCTAAGGATTAGAGCAATAAAGTTTACACTACTCAGATATCTATCGAAGTCAGAGCCTTATTCCAGGAAGATGATGAAGACAATGGACCGACCCTAATCAAAGAAAGCGACTCAGACTTAGAAGAAGAAATCATCACACTAGAGGAAATAATTCACCCCGATGAATGTATCAGCATGTGCTATTGGTGGTGGAAGGACTTGTAGCAGAACCTACCTCAGGATACAACTCATGAACAGTGGAAGGAACTAAATATCCCTACCTTTGAAGAAGTATTCACAGTTGAAGAAAAAGATACAGCAACCTGAGTTAAGAAACTGACAGAAAGTGTAATCATACTAAAGAGGAAAACCGAAGGAGCCGCAGGATATGACCTATACGCAGATGAAGACTACACTCTAGAACTGAAATCATCAGCCTTCATAAAAACTGGAATTGCTATCACTCTACCACCCAGACAATGTATGCAAGTATGGGCAAGAAGTGGACTCTACTACAACTCTAGAATAGGAGCATTCCCTAGATTAATAGATGAAGACTATAGAGGAGAAATTGAGGTTAGATTAGTTAACCATAACCATGGTCAATTCAAAGTATACCAAGGCGATCGAATTGCTCAAATGGTGATCGTCAAATGTGAACAGCAACCTTTGAAAAAAGTAGAGAACTTAGGAGAAACATGACATGGAAGAAAAGGATTTGGATTGACTGGACAAGCAAATGTAATAATGGAAAGACTGGACGACCAGGAAAGCACCAAGAAGCACATCTACTCCCTCAATGAAAACCTGTTATCAAATCAGAAGAAACAGTTACAAAACCTACTGAAGGAGTATAAGGATATTATCACGATCAGTTTCAAGGACCTACCAGACCAAGCCTTCTTTACATACCATATCGATACAGGAGATGCCAAACTGATCAAACAGGCACCCTACAGATTGCTAGCTAACTATCATGACTTTGTTTGAAAGCATGTTCAAGAGCTATTAGAGTCAGGAGTGATTGTACGATCGAAAAGCCCTTGGGCATCACCTATTAGCATAGTACTAAAGAAGAACAGACAGAGAATGGTTATTGATTATCGCAAATTGAACTCAGTCACCAAGAAGCATACATATCCAATTCCGCACTCAGAAGACTTACAGAACATGTTAAAGAAAGCGCAAATCTACTCAACCTTGGACCTATGGGCAGGATATAATCAGATCGGAATGACACCTGAAGCACAGGAGAAATCAGTATTTGTTATACCATTTGGATAGTATGAATTCACAAGAATGTCCTTTGGACTTTGCAATGCACCTGCTACCTTCCAGACTGCAATGAACAAAATCTTCTATGATTTGATTGGATATGGAGTGATTGTGTACATCAACGACATTAACATTTATGCAGAGAACTTCGCAGAACACATGGTGATCCTGAAGGAAGTATTCGAACAACTTAGAAAACATGGATTAAGGATCAAGCCAACAAAATGCTACTTTGGACAAAAGAAAATCAAATACCTCGGATTTATAATCGATGGAGGAGAAATCTACCTGGACCCAAAGAAGACTGAAATCATCAAGACCTTCCCAACCCCGCAAGATAAGATGGCCTTACAAGGATTCTTAGAACTGGTCCAGTTCTATAAAAGGTTTATCCCTGGTTACTCTGAAATTGCTGCACCCCTGCACATGTTGCAAAGAAAAGGAAGAGCATGGGAATGAACATCAGCTGCACAAACTGCCTTCAACCTGATCAAGGAAGCACTTACCTATGTACCAGTTATGGCAAGACCAGATCTCACAAAAGTATTCAAGCTGTATACAGATGCATCGTCATTTAGACTCGGAGCAATCCTGGTGCAAGATGACAAAGATGGAGAACATGTGATTGCTTATGCAGGATGAGCCACCTATGGAGCAGAACCTTCCTATGGAGCCACTCAGCTAGAATGCATAGCAGTCGTTTGGGCTGTATAATACTTCTACCACTTCCTGATTGGAAAGCAGTTCACCCTGATAACAGACCACTCAGCCCTCAAATGGCTTTGGAACAAACCAAATCTGACAGGAATGTACGCACGATGGCTAGCTATACTGCAGGAATACGACTTCACAACGCAATACAGAAAAGGACAGAATCATCAGAATGTAGATACCCTCTCATGCCTACCCCAATTTATCCGAGATCGACACCCTGAACCAAAAAGAATATACCTACCCAATGAACACTAAACTCTATAACAGATATTTAGATTACCTCAGTAACCTAACCTTTACTGGGATGATGAATGAAAATGATCAACGGCTTATATGGACAACGGCACTCAACTATTTTATTAAGAACAATATACTTTACTAATGACATAGAGGGCAGACATGACTTGTAGTTCCTGAACACAAAAGGCAGATAGTACTTCAGGCCTCTCATGACCATCAGCTGGCAGGACACATGGGTATAGACAACACATATCAACGATTATCAGAAAAATATTATTGGAAGAACATGTATGAAGATATTAGAGAATATATCAGGAGATGTGACACTTGCTAGAAGAGGCACCAAGGAAAGGAAATCGAGACCTTATAACTGATTGTACCCAGAGGACCCTTTGAACATATTAGAATAGATATTGTTGGACTACTACCAAGAACACTTAGAGGAAATTGATACATCATAGTAGCAGTAGATTATCTGACCAAGTACCCCGAAGCAAGAGCCTTGCCCCTTGCAGATGCCCTTAATATTACACCTTTTATCTACGAAGATATTATCTGCCACCATGGAATACCTTATGAAATGACCTCCAATCAAGGAACTGAATTCGTTAATGAATTCATGCAGATATTGATGTAACACTTCGGAATCCGCCAGATAAAGACTACTGCCTACCATCCCCAAGGAAATGGACTCACTGAACGGACGAATCAAACTATCAAGAACATGATTGCTAAAGTAGTACAATCACAAGGAGGAGATTGGGACTTATACCTACCTTCCGCCTTATTTGCACTATGAACAATAAAACAAGAGACAACAAAGTTCATCCCTTTTAAGCTTGCTTATGGAAGAAAAGCTCATCAGCTGGTAGACCAAGTAATGACTACCCCAGAACCCAACTACACCTCCTGGGAAATGCAAATCGAGCATCGTGTGACAAAGGAAATTCAAGAATTATACAATGTCCGAAACAAGGCGAGAGAATTTATTGCCATTGCACAAGATTGACAAAAGAAGAACTACAACAAGGAACACAAGGAAACTGAGAAATTGAAGATTGGTGACCAAGTCTTACTATACTGAAATATAGTAGAGTCCTCCTGGTCAGCAAAATTAGACCCAAAATGGGAAGGACCATACTATATCGCTAGTATAAAAGGAACTACGTATCAGTTATGAAAAATGACAGGAATGATCTTACCCTATACTGTCCACCGAAACTGCCTCAAGAAATATCATGCCCCGATAGAACAACTTCTATAAAGTCCGAGTCAGCCTGATTGAGGCCTACCAACATATAGAACCCCTGGAAGACCTTGAAGAGATAGAAGGATCGACCTTACAGAAGACTCGATCGATTGTACACAATATTCAAAGGAGGCAACACTTGGTACGAATCAATGAATAGAAGGAATACTACCAAATCGCACAACTCTGGGACGAAGAAGTTGAACATATCTGGAACCGGAAGGATAGAGAAATCTGTCAATGAGCCCTTAAAGGAGTACTCTCTACCTATGCCGCAAAAATGGCTGAATGAATTTATCAACTATTCAAGCACAAGCCTAGTGCTTTGAATCATTTTTGGTGCAGTATGCACCAGTTAAATCAACTGACACAGAATGACATGAAGGAGCTAGAGAAAGAGGTAAAACAGTTACAAAGAGATTTTTCTGAGTTAGAATTATACCTTGAAGTCTAACTCGCAGAAAGGAAGGAGATGTGACGGAACATTTTGTGATGACATACAATTTGATCATGTGAGATCACAAGTCATGTGACTTGCAATAACACTGAGACTTGTAGCATTGCTGAGACTTGTAGCAATGCTGAGATCCACAATCCTACTATAACCTAAAATAGTATTTCGATGTGATATATTATTTCATTGCTCAATTATATTATAACCTGATATATCAGTTTATTATATCTTAGCTAATCAATTTGTACCTTATATTTAGCCGAGCCAATCAGAAATTCAAGTAGTAACCTGGGTAGCTGCCTGTATAGCACCTTGTAATTTCTTATAAATACCCCGCTTACAATTATCAATAAAATTCGGACTGCAACAAGCTAAGGAAGCTTACAACAGATAACCCGAGGGATACTGAAGCCTTACTCAAGGAGTAAGCAATTGAGATAGTTTCGAGATTCTAACAGATACACTTTATTCAATCAATCACATTTAAATCTTGCCAGTTAACACTTATACTGATACCCTTCTTAAGACACTACCACATAAACCACTAAGACCCCTAAAAACATATTTTCTGCACTTGCTCAACTCCGAGTATTTCACCATTAATATATTTTAGCCCATCACAGTATATATCTTACTCATCTTCAAAATTGTATTCTTGATTGTCTGGTTTATCTATTCAGTGAGTCCATTTCCTTAAGGGTAATAGGCAGTGGTTTAGATATATTGGATGCGGTATGTCTGATTTAATTCTTTTACTAGATCATTACAGAATTCTGTTCCTCTGTCAGATGTTATCTGTTTTGGTAGTCTATGTTGGTAGATGATTTGTTCATGTATAAATTCTGATATTGTCTGAGCATCTGATATCTCCAAGGATTCTGCTTCAGGCTATTTCGTTAACTAGTCAACTGCTACAATGATGTATTTCTTTCCAGTAAGGGTCCATGGAAGAGATCCAATTACGTCGATTCTGATATGTTCAAAAGGGGTATTTAGCATTGTACTGGGTTGCCGGGGTATAAAATCCTTAATTGTTTTCCTCTTCTGGCAAGTGTTATATGTTCTAATATAATGTTGTATATCTTTCCACATTTGTGGCCACTAGTAAATTTTTGCTAACTGCTGATAGGTTTGTTCTGCTCCTTGATATCCAGATAAGTGATAATCATATGCTCCTGATAAAATGTTGTTCACACAATATATTGGGATAACTATACATTGATATTCTTTGTCTGTTTGCAATATTTTATATAACTCTCCATCCTGATATTCAAAGTTTTGTCAGCTCCTAAGTATGATCTTCTTTCTCTATTCATCGACTATTAATATTTTTTTCCTCTTCCTAAATAAGTTGTAATCTGATAGTATAGCTCCTGATTTATTGGAATCGTACAGTCTTTTCTTGGGGTGATGTCTCCCTTCTTAGTATTTTAGATAATGCATCAGCATGCTGGTGTATCTTTCCGGGTTTGTGCTGGACCTTGAAGTCATACTCCTGAAGTCTCATGATCCATCGGACATAGATTCTGATAGGTTGAACTTTGTTGAATAACTATTTAAGAGCTGCATGATCTGTAACGAGGGTAAACTTTTATCTGATCAGGTAGTGGCAGAAGTACTCAATTGCCCAAGTTGCTGCCAAGCATTCCAATTTGGTTGCTTCATAATTAGCTTGTACTGGATTGGTTCCTTTGCTGGTATATGCAATCACGTGTTCATTTCCTTATTTGTCTATCTGCATTAGGATAGCTCCGAGTCCTTTAGCTGATCCATCAGTATGTAAGGTAAATGGTTTTTCCCAGTCAGGTCGTTTCAGGATTAGTGTACTCATGAGAGCTTCTTTGAGTTCTTCTATAGCTAAACATTGGAGCATTCCAAATTTAAACTGGATTCCTTTTCTAAGCAGGTGGTGCAGGGGTTGTACAATTATAGAAAAGTCCTTGACAAATTTTTGGTAGAAGGTTGCTAGTCCCAAAAAGGCTCGTAACTTGGATACATTTGTAGGTACTGGGTAGGTTCGGATCTCCTTAGTCTTGCTCGGGTCAATCCTCAGTCCTTCTGCTGTGATGATGAATCTGAGGTACTTCATTTCTGTTTCTCTGATTGTGCACTTCTTTACTTTAAGTCTGAATCCACTTTCTCAAAGTCTTCGAAAAATCTCAATGATTCCCTTGATATGACTTGGCCAGTCTGGTAAGTATAGCTGAATATTGTCAATGTACACTATAATGTTCTTACCAATCATGTCTCTGAAGACATCTGTTATTGCTTTTTGGAAAGATAGTGGGGCATTGCATAATCCAAAGGGCATCTGGGTATATTGGTAGTGACCATCTTATATTATAAATGCAGATCATTCACTTGCTTCAGGGGTGAGTGTAATTTAGTGATATCTGGTATACAAATCGAAACTTGAGAAGTATTGAGGCTGCTTCTCCACTAAATCCAGTAAGTTATCAATCCTTGGTATAGGAAATACATCCTTTTTGGTAATTGCATTGAGAGCTCGGAAGTCTACACAGAATCTTGGGGCTGTTGTTTCAGTTCTGGTTTTGTCCTCATTAATGATAATTTCCTTCTTTGGTGCAATGATAATAGGGAATTCCCAAGGGCTCTTCGATTTGATGATTACATCATCATTTTCTAATCAAGTGATTTCTTCAGTAACCCATTTTCGGTAGCTCGGGTTGAGGTGGTAGGGTGCTTTCTTGATTAGTTCATGGTCATCTGTATCAATATAATGTTAGTACTTGGGGTCTACTCCTGTGGTACTTTCCAAACTTGTTACAAAGATATCTTGGTTCTTTTTGATAATCACCTTGATTTCCATGATTTGTCCTTCTTGTAAGTTTCTTCTGATTTTGACTGCTAGGCGGTCATTCTTTCCTTCTTCTTTTTGGTTTACTGAAATTTGTTATCAGTTTACAATAGCTGCATTGACTTCAGTTGATCCAAATCCGCCTTGACCTCTGGTTGTAGTTCTGATCAAGTTGGGGTGTTGCTCTCAGAGTATAACTGTTGTATAAGGTAGGATGATCATTTGTGCAACTCAGTCTCCTTTCTCTAGGTCGATCTGATTGGTTTGGTGTTGATTGACTACAATGACTCTGATAGTTCTAGTATAATCTTGATCAATTACTCCTGCATCTATAGTGAGTCCTGCTTTTGTCAATGAGCTCCTTGGTTTCACTATTCCAAAATGTCCTTCCAGTATTTCTAAGGCAAATCCGGTATCGAGAATTGTACTATCTCCGGGTTGTAGAGATATGCTTTCTGGGGTTATAAGGTCAAGTCCTGCTGATCCTTCTGTGGCATGCTAAGGTAATGGTAGCTCGTAGTTGGTTCAGTGAGCATTAATTATAACGTTGATGATGTCTTCATTGTTTTTTCGAGGATGTTCATTGTCCTAGTCTTCAAGGTAGGTTCCATAATACTTATAGTCGAAGTGTTGATCTGAATACTCTAATCTTTTGGCTACTATCTATATGTCTCGTACATTCCATTTATCTCAGTATTTGTTCTGAAAATCATCTTGGTTTCTAAAGAAATGTAACTTATCGATAAAAGGTGCCTTCTCTTTGCAGATATCCTAGATGTAGCTTCCATCTTTAAAGGGGTGTAGTTGTTTTCCTAAGTAAGGTCCTTAATGAAGGTCTGGCATTTCTTGCTTCTTGGGTTGTAGAGGCTTGTTATGTATCCGTAGTTTGGCAGGCATGTATTCCTAAAGGCTCTCTTCTTTTGGGATTCACTTTGTTTATGGACAGTTACATATTATTTCTGCACAATAAATCCTTTGTTCACAGAATAGACAGTATTGGTATTTCATGTTCCAACTGATGAGGTAGTTCCGTTCCTTCTTGTAAAGTAGTCACCAGCCATGTTGAGCTTTTTCTTCATCATCTATGTCCTTAAAGTTAATATCATAGCTTAATCTGGGTTGGGCAACCATTACTTGATCGGGTTCATGCATAATATCCTCTGTTTCGGGTTGAGCTCCCTTGTGAATGTTGATGGGGATCTGGAAGGTTCTTCCTCTGCAGGTAATCCTCATTCTTTCACCAAAGATATCGATGATAGCCCTTGCTTTGTCTAGCCATTCATTTCTTAAGATAACATCATAGGTCTGCATGTCAACAACAAGCATGGTCACTGGTATGGTAATATCTCCGAATCAGATAAGAATATCCTTCATTTTTCCAAGGGATATTGCATGGTTGCTGCCTGCTGTAGTAAAGTTCAAACTTGTTGGCAGTTCGATTCCCCATCCTAATCTGTCAAGTGCTTTCTTAGCGATGATATATCCTTCTGCTCCTGAATTAATAATAGCTTCAAAAGGTATTGACTCGATAGTGCATGTGGTAATGGCCGAGGCTTTCCTGGTATCTTCTTCATCACTCATTTCTTCTGCTGATGGTTAGGCCTAGTTGATCTCAATCACCTTAAATCCTGGTTTAGTATTACTCAGTTCTTCTCTGATTTGGGTCTTGATAGCCGGATTGAGTTCCGCTGCTTGAGCAAAGGTCATGCTAACTTAGCAATTCCTCATATCTTCCCAGGTATTATAGTGATAGATTTTGGTGCATCGAGTCTGGGTTTCACAGCTTGGGCTTTCTGATATCAGTTGATCTTGACTAGGTTCTTCGAACTTACTGAAATCTGGGGCCTCATATATGACTTTAGGCTTCTTGCACTCGATGACTATCTCAGATTCCTTATTTTTCTTGTTTCCTTCTGGGCAATTGTAAGGTTTTCCTAGGGGTTGGCCTAGTTTCCTTCCTAGTATGGCTAGTAGAATCCAGATATCTTCATTGTCACTGTCTTCAAAGATCTCTTGAATCTGGAGGGTTGGCGTTTGTGCAAGATACATCCCATCTCTTTATCTGGTCTGCTGTTGGCAGTTACTGTTACTTGGTTCTGCTCTTCTATTTGTCTCTAACTGACAATTTCTGGCAATGTATCCTTCTTCTCCACATTTGTAGTATGTCAAGAATTGATTGTAATTCCTATTATTCTAATTGTTATTCCGATTTGCAGGTTGGGTACTGTAAGAAGAGTTGTAAGACTGTCATCTAGGTTGGTACTGCTTTTTTTCAATGTTGGCAATGTGTGCTTCCATTCTGGCAAACTTGGTAGTTAACTTGTTAATATCTCGCTTAGTAGGTACTAGTTTTCCAGTTGCTATTATATTGATGACTGGTGTAGGGTGATACGGCTTACTAACTTCTCTTCTTCTGAATGTAGGTGCCACCATCTGTTGGTAGATGTCTTGACTTGGATTTCATGCTAGCCAATATCTCTAAGCGAAATTAACTTTTCCAAGTAGGTCGAGAGTAGTAGGTGATGACCAGATCACAAGTGCTAATTCTGCTTATATTCCCTGTATAAAGGTTGATTCTGCTACCTGGTCTTATACTACATCTACATATTCTGCGGTTTTGATCATATCTCGGACTTTGGTATAGAACTCCAAAGGTAATTGGCCTTTTTCTTGTACGGTTTGCATGATCTGATCCCTCAGCTGTTGTTGTATTTCTACTATGTGATATCTAGTTCTCAACTATATATAACAAGTTGTAATAGATGCTGCATCAGTTGGTGGTGCTGCTAATCCTCTATTTGCTGCTTCTGCTGCAATTGCTATATTGTATTGGGTCTTTGCCGGTCCTCTAAGTGCTGCCACAATAATACTACCATGTTGTGCCGCATTTAGTCCTCTTACTGCAACATAAAGTTGAATGTCATCAATGAATTGGTTCACTGACTCGGCTGGTGTATATCCTGAGAAAGTAGGTGGTGATAGTGACATGTTGAAATTTTGTTCTGTTGGTTCTTCTTCTTATTCTTCAAATAGTATATTGATTTCAAAGTCATCAGTCTAATACTAGATTGGTCTGTCCAATTCTTCTTGGTAGATACTTTCTACTTCTTTACTGTTGTGTTTACTTTCGGTTCCTTCTCTTGATAGTTGAATATACTTGTAGGTAATAGTAATTCCAATAGTACTTGTAGATATGTCTGATCTATCCGATTTTTATGATAGTCTTTGGTAGTGTTTCCGAATCAGTGTCCTTACTAATCTTGGTGGTATGTCCAGATGGTTCATCTTATCAAGGTTATTCACAGTAGTGAAAGTATATCACTGGGGTATGTACTCAATAAAATCGAATATTACCCCCCCACATTGGGTGCCAAAATGTAAGGATGAGACTCTGGAATCAGCTAAGTACAAAAGATATAGGGGGCTCAATCGGGAACTAGTAGCTAGGCTAAAATCCATACTGTAGGTAAAACCAAAGTGGAAAATAGAGTATGTGGAGGAATAAAACTGTGAAAATATTAAAGTGTATGTTTAGAGATGCTAGAGAATATTAGTCTCTTCGGATGTGTATCAGCAATCAATTATCTATTAGATGTCAAAAGGTTCTCTTTCTTGGCTTGAATTCACTAAGCAATACTTTCTTTACCAGTTGCATTTGGATTATTAGACTCATATTGAGCTCAAGCTTAAGCAAAGATTTATTGAATATAAATAAAGGGGAATATTTATACAGTTTTGAAGAGGTGCTATATGGGTAGCTGCCCTGTTACTACTCTCAAAACTATTGGCTATTCAAAATATAAACTAATTATGGATTTATATAATATAACAAGTTATATAAGTTATAGATTTAAGATGGTTAAAGATTTACAATGGTTAAAAAGTTAAGATGGTTAAAAGGTTTCACAAATCAAGGAACTGTTCTAATTGGTCAAAATCTCTTTGTACTATGCAGATTTCTTCTTTAAGTTCTTCAAAGGCATTTTGAGATAGTTGGTGAAATGCAGATGGTCCAATTTTGGTAAGTCTTTTCAAGGTGGCTGGTTGGAACTGGAAGAGTCTGTAAATCCGAAGGGCAATCCTTTGAGATTGGAGTAGAATCTCTTGATGTAGTGCTTGTTTGCATACCTCTGCATGTCATCAGTCCCATACATGTTCGAGATCTTCTTCCCAGATCCTAGCAATCTTATAGTAGACCTGAAATTCATCTTATATCTGTCATTTCTGAGCAATGTTGATGTTCTTCATTATTATTTAAGTCCTTCATAGAGCAGATCCTTTCTCAGGTAATAGTTCAGATAGAGGATCTTCTAAGGCTCAGTATGCTTCAATGACTCGGCTTCGGAGGTATTCATTATTGTTAAATTGGGGCATTTCATATTTATATTAAATCTTTTATTCTCCTTTCAATAGATATTCTCAATATAGATACTCTCAATATAGGTACTCTCAATATAAGTACTCTCAATATAAGTACTCTTAATATAGACTCTCATTATAAGTACTCTTAATATAAATACTCTTAGCAAGTACTCTCAATATAGATACTCTTAGTAAGTATTCTTAACATAGGTACTCTTAGTGAGTACTCTTAATATGGATACTTTTAGCAAGTGCTCTCAATATAAATGCTCTTAGTAAGTACTCTTAATATAGATACTCTTAGTATTCTTAATAGATACTCTTAATAGATACTCCTAATATAGGCTTT
>RBNK01001207.1:0-16888 GCA_003990785.1 Endogone sp. FLAS-F59071 | reverse complement strand
GTAATTGCACCGCAGCAATTGCACCACACCGCAGCATCCGCCGATTTCTCACATCCATCCGATCTTCTGATTCCATCAGTGATCGTTCCATCCAATTTCTCAAGCTCTTCTGATTCTCACGTAATCCATGGCGACGCAGCATCCAAGCAAACATCAGGAACGACGCAGCAATCATTCCCACCGTTCCCATCACTCAGAATTAATTTAGCAGTTTTCCCATACTTTTATTGTGATCATTAAGTATTATTATTGGTGCTCGGTCATCTCAGTCCTTAATCATCAGATCATTAGCATATCATTTGACCATCACCTCATTTATCAGTTATATTATATCATTTATTTGTCATATATTTAGCTTTGACCTTTTTATATAAATATCCCTCAATTCTTTATTCAATAAACTTCAGTTCAATAGCAGTGCACACTCAAGATCCCTTTGAGAGCTAAAGATCTCACCCCCTTCTACACACATCAAAAGCACTAAAGACTCTAAGTCTGAAATTCACAATTAATAATCTTATAAAGAAACAAAGTACTTTTGATACCTTAGAAACCTTGCGATGTACTCGGAGATTCCTAAGTCCAACGTAGATTAGTATCATCAGATGCTTCCTCACAGGTGGTTTAGGAGAAACCCCCTTACACTAAGTTTACTTCTATAACTTGATCTATAAGTTATATAGTCTTTCTTTTATAAATAAGCTTATAAGAAGTAAATTAGATAGTATGATAGCTGACCTCCAACTTGCCTGATTTTCACAAACATTTGGTACTATGCTTGATTTGGAAGTTATTACAACTTTCTGTCTCCTTCTATTTTTAGTTATAAATGACTTTTATTTCTGCTTGATAACTTTTATTTCTGCTTGATGACTTTTATTTCTGCTTGATGACTTTTATTTCTACTTGATAACTTTTATTTCTGCTTAATGACTTTTATTTCTACTTGATAACTTTTATTTCTACTTAATAACTTTTATTTCTGCAAAATGCCACTACCAGAGTCATTATACATTCTTTACAATAATTAGATTGTATTTTCATAGTAAAGTCTTTATTAGTTATTCTTTAGTTCCTTCAATTTTATATAAATATCTCCTCTATTTTCTTTAATAAATCAGTTTGCACAGAGTCTTGGAATATCTTAATATCAGTCATAGTAAAGTCTGAAGAGTACAGCATATAGCTGTAATAAGGATATGCAAAGGGAGATATTGCATCTAACACTCTGAGCATTCTCAACCAATATACACATGGAATGACTGATTATTAGTACATTTGTCACAATAGTTTCTTATCTTATAGTTTAGAGTATAAATAAAGTAGAAGGTAGATACAAGTCTTAATCTCCTCCTTGTAATTATACTGCTTTAGCTAGTGTATTTTTGAGTATTTGATTAGTTTGTTCTATAAGTCTATTTCCTTACAAGTAATAGATAGTTGTCTAAATATACTGAATTCTGAAATGCTAAGTCATTATCTGCATGAGTTTATTAATAAACTCAGTTCCTTAGTTAGAGGTAAGTTCCAGAGGTATTCCAGTCAGCAGATTATATCCTTATAAAGAAATGGTTCTCTATCATAGCTTATTTCTTATATAACTAATTATAAGTCTATTTCAAATCAAGACTGGCTTTTTTTGTCGAAATTTATTATTTCCCTTTGTTATGGATAACCCTAACCTGGCCGAAATACCTCTCTCCTTCCCTTATATTTTTGTTGTTTCACAATTTGCAATTTTTCCTTCTCCACCAACCTCTCTCCAAGTCAGTCTGTCCGACATTATCGTGATTTATGCGGTACTTACAATTTTAAATCGAAATCCCATCGATATGTTAAATATTATAATTTTGAATCTTCCTGTGCACAATTTCTATTTCCTCCTCATATATCATCTTCCATATCTCGGTTAGCTCCTTCCGACCATCCTCATCCATCTTTACTCTGGTTGGGCCGTTCAGGATTCGGCCTCGCGTTCCGTTATGATTATCATCTCTATCACGATCCGGCAGGGCTATAGTCTGACTTTTGACTCGTTGGTCTCGATCTTGATCCTTCTTTCCAACCTTAAGTCTCCGCGTCACCTCTGGCATTGGCAATTGCCCTTGTGAGACTCGATGTCTCCATCCTTCATCCTCATCGAGCATATTCCTCTCGTTAGCGTAGGCGCGTCCTTGCTCTCCAACCATGGATATGCCAATGCTGATTCCCGTACTTGTTCCCGCTGCCGGTGGCTTCCAATCATCCTGCGCGTTCCCCGTATTTACATTTACGGCCATCATTGTTACGTTCGGTTCTGGCATTTTGGAAGGCTTCCGAGATTCTGTTCGTCGTTGTGACATTATAGTAGAGGTTGTGTTGGCGGTTTGACGATCTTGGTAATAGTCGTTGCTACTCTCCATACCGTTCCAGCCAAAACTTCGATCCTGATCTGTTGGCTTTCGCTGCTCATCGTCATTATTTACTACCGAAAAAGAGAACGGGTCGAATATGCTTGCAGTCTCATCACTATTAAAATCAACGCCCTTTCAATTTGCAAGCCCAATCGAGAAATAAGTCATCATAAGTACATGTGCTTCCGGAGAGAGAAAAAGAGAAAAGAAAAAGAAAGAAAAGAAAAGAAAAGAAAAGAAAAGAAAAGAAAAGAAAAGAAAAGAAAAGGACAGAAGAACAGTTAAAAATGGACTCACCTTTGACAACAAAGCATTGTTTTGCATGTCCCATATCTCAATGGTTGACTTCGCCATCATGGGAATGAGGGCCAAAAATCGACCATCTGGAGAAACAGTAAATGAGTGGATCTAAAGCATATGGGTAAATCAATATCACTCTAAATCTTTCTCGAAAACGAGAACACATACAAAACATACTCGGGGGTAGATGTACAAAGAAAAGGACAACTAAAGGGAATATGAGCGTACCATCGATGGGGTAAGAATTCTACGAAAAAAAAAAAAAAAAAAAAAAAAAATCGGCTAACAACGTCCAGCTCTTACCGTTTTTGAACCAGCAAATTCCACTTGCGCAATATACCCTGCCACATATTTACTCGTATTTATAGGACGAACGAGATTACGTTCTTTCCATACGAAGAGCGTTGACCTAAAACCCAACAACGACTCTTTGATATCATTCATGAGTTGATATTAAGCAGCAACGTTCGTTGCCTTCGTTTTAAACATTTAACTAGACTTACTTTCCTCCAACAACCATAGTTCGTCCATCCTTTGAAAGTTGCACGATGTCAAAGCACACGCCACCCGTCCATCCACCCATCGACAATTCCGTCAAACTACTTGTAGTGCTGGGTGATGGGTTCGACATCATTGGAGCTGTGAGCCGCCACAGGAGCTCAAAAGTCGTAATATCCCAAACCAACACCTCTTCAACTGAATGTGTGATAATGTGATCACCCAAAGGGGATAAGGATGCCTAAATATATCGAGATGTAACTTAAGCAATAGTAATGAATGAAATAGAGATAGCATCGCCGTGGAGATTAATAGTAAGACTCACTGTACCTGATATAAGTCGGCAGACATGATACCAGTTAGGACACGGACACGTCGCCAGTCATATGTGTCCCATAAGACGGCTTCGGTTTTAGAAGAGGTAATGGCAAGCGGCAAGGTCGGGTGTAGGGATATGTGATAGACGGGAGATCTGTGATGATGTGTGGGGAGATCGGCAACAGTCTCACGAGTCCCTAATCCAAACGAAAGATTCATGAGTCGATAGCAATATGCCGGCCTGTGTATGGATTTACTGCACGATTTATTTGTAAAAGAAGGTTGATAATTAATGCATACCCACATTGAAAGATCGCACGGTCCGGTCAGCAAAGGCGACAACGAGCTCTGTTCGTGCTGCAAAGCCAAAGGCCAGGCTGGTACCTGCTACTCCTGTGCGTGTGACGAGCCAGTATCTGAATGAAGAAAATCAAAGTAAATTCGAGTCGAAAAAAAGAAAATAGGGGGAAATATCGTACAAATTTATTTAATGCACACTTATTGACCCCGTAATGGAACAAGTAAACAGTTCCCCGCTGATCAACGGCAGCCATTATCAGATTTCCATCGAGAACACCATTGAGGAGAGCAGGAGCATCGCCACTTTGAGATTGGCTATATGTTCGGTTTACGATTTGGAAATGCTGGTTTGTCGATGCAGAATAGTAGGTTGCGGGGGGAAAGCAGACTGCACTAAAGGAAACGATTCGTGGGGTGGCTAGTTTTTGAGCAGTGTGGCCACTGGGATTTTTGGGTGGAGGTGGAGTTGAGTTTGTAATCCTGAGAAGAAAGCTGATGAGAATAAAAAGATGTGTCAAATAAGTTTCGTCTTGCGAATATTCATTCCTGCGGCTAATCGAGGCGATTCAAGGATACAGTGGTTACCTGATGCGATTATCGCTGGTGATATCCTCGGTGACCCTGCGTTCACCGACATACTTGCTCTTTTTGTGTTGCTCAGTTTCTTTCGAATCATGCCATATACTGGCGTGTTTCGTGTCTGCAATGTAGACTATGCGCCGAGTCGGAGGGGAGGCAGCCATGTCTCGTGGTTCTTGTTCTTGGACGGTGTGACTTGGTTTCGTGGTGCGTGACGTTGAGATATATCATTTCATATAATTAATTATATAATCATTTCATATAATTAATTATATAATCATTTCATATTTAATTATATCAGAGACTATCAATTTCTCCAGACCATTTTGGTTTGGTGATGCAATGCATTGCATTGGACACTCAAAAATGTATAATACCTTAATCCCAATACTCAGGCTATGTATGCTTTTCAGTTTTCGCCGTTTTCATCAAACGTCATAATATGAAAACGCTTTGTGTATTTGTTAATATAATTAATTAGTATATACAGTTCAGAGAGAACATGTTGATTGGTGCGTTCGAATGAAAGTCAATTAATAGCGCCTTTAGAAATTGGCAATATATTGATTGGGGAAAGCCAAATAATATAAATCGCTTCGTCCAAATGTGGATTTAATATTTATTATTATAGATCAATCAATCTTGTTTAAGTCATTCGGGCCTTTTTACCGGCCCTCTGCCCTTCCGAATTGCCAACCCCGTCTGCACCAATCTTTTTTCCACGTACGATTTCCACTGCCTCATCCATCGTTATAGCCGGTAAACTAAGCCCTTCGATAACCGGTTCAACCAGCGACATCTTCATCTTTTGCCGCATGCCGCCCTCTAAATCCTCGCTAACAGTAATTTGCACCACCACCTGACTGAAAAGCCTTATACTTATATCGTTGGAGAGAGAATCCAGACTGTTGGTCTGTGGGTTAAAGCTCAACGGCGAGGAAGTTGTAACTGCGGCCGATTTGCCTTGCGTGGACGTGTACACGATCCCTTCAATGCCATATCTAGTATAAACGGTAATCATTTCCATTAAAGCAATTTCCAAGAATCTTGCGAGTAGACCGTTTCAATCACAAGTAAATAGTTGGTACGAACTTTGGCACTAGCACAATGAAACCATTTTTTAGGACTCGTACGACGTGACCTTCCGTCTGCTCCAACTTATTCTTAAAGAAAAGATTTGTGTACAGCTCTACTGAACTACGAGCCGCCTGCTGGGCCATGCGATGTCGATGATTAAGAACTATAAAGATATGGTTAGTAAACACAAAACAATATTCAAAAGGAGGCGCCGAATATCAAATATGTACATATCAATACTGACCATCACACAATTCCTTCATTTTGAGCTTGTCCGTCAACTCGGACCCATATCGCTCGTCGGGATTTATACATGCTGCCAATAGCCTGTGAACAACCACGTCTATCACCATTGAGGTTGAGAGGGTCATAAATGGCAATTGCATGTAGTAAATAAACCAGAACAGGATATTACTACAAGCAACACACGCTTGTAGAGAAATACTGGTGATAACTTACCAGAATAACGGCGAATAGGTGACGTGAAATGCGTGTAAATATCCGTTGCCAAACCATAATGACGGAAATCTTGGAAGGGTACCGTTCCAGAACAAAAATAGACAGCTTGCATCATGCATCGCGTGGTCATAATACGGAGTAGTCTGTTAAAAAAAGGGTCGTGAGGCAACTGAAATCATGCCAGACATGAGATGTGATGGTGATGGTCTAACTTGTCTAATTAAGTTAGTTCTGAATTTCAAATCATTTGGAATGATTTTATAGTAAAAATGGACACTTACTATTGCCGCATCCAGTGAATCTGACAACGCTTTGGAGGTGTCATGTTTAAGGGTTATGCCAAGAGGCGATACGGCCTTCTCGAGCGCCTCAAAGTTGGAATCTGGAGGTATAGCGTGACGCCTGAGCATAGATGAATCGGGAAATTTGGAAAATATTTTCTCGGCCACCGAAATGTTGGCGAGAAGCATAAATTCTTCAACGAGGGCATTTGTCTCTTGGAGCTCCTTCATCTCGACGTCAACTGGATCCTGAGAATCATTTTCCAAGTTAAATCGTACTTCAGGACTAGCCAGTGTTAGGGCACCTCGGTCCAGACGCCGTTGCCGAAGGAGTTTGGCCAGAGAATTTAAAATTCGAATGCCGTTGGTAACGTCATCTTGTTGCCGACTGAGGTGTATAAGTTAACATTGAGTTTGATTATTACCTTACATCACGCTGGCCTATTGAAATACAATTCCCGAGTTCCACTCGTCTCCTACCCTCTTCTGAATATTCTGCTGAAATGAAATTGCAACTATACGTACATGTCATCTATTCGGTTTTGTGCCTCCTCGTACGTAAAGGAGTGTTTGGACCGAATTACGCTCTTTTTAAAGTCCACATTAACGATTTCTGCATCTTCAGTTATTTCCTGTTTGTCAAAAGTGGATGAAGTAAACCAATAGTCAGTTCGACAACGTACGAATGGTATTTGATGTTCAAGGGAAAAAGAGAAAAAAAGAAAGAGAAAGGAGCCATACAAACCCACAGACATGAGAATGCTAGCCTATCTACGTTGGATCTTAGCGAGCATAAATCTGATCAATGAGGCAGTGTTAGAAGGATTTGCTCACGTAATTTTGATATTGTGTTATATTTACCGTAGTAAGCTAAAAAATTTGCGACGAATGCTACCTACTTGTACCAAGGAGACTAGGTAACATATCGATTCGTTTGTCCACTAGATAAACTGTTGTACCGCGATGGGCTGCCTCATTGTCCATTGTCATATTTGGCTTGACAAAGTGTGTTACATCTGCTATGTCTGTCGATTGTCGAAGAATAATCCAGAAAAATGTGTTAATCTAACGGATTCAACGATTTCGGTATGTCCACATAAGAGCATGTGCAAATACCAGTAGAGTGAATTTTAGCTTTACGCAATGTCTACTTACGGACACCAATTTCGTAATTTCCATTTGGCAAAGATCTAATGTGCAAAGCGTCATCGATATCGGTACAGCCTGCGTATAGCGTAAATCAATAAATTCAATTTCAAAATCATTGAAGAACCGGATTTAGAAGGCAAAATAAACTATTGTGGGAAACATTAGAGAAAAAGCATCGTATAAAAGAAACTGTACCTGGTGGATCGATACTGCAAATGTTTAGCTCTCTAAGATCTATTCGACCTTCGAAATGCTTTGGCTGCACCATCCATTTATCACCTTCTGGAGGAAGCTCCTTCAACACTTGTGGTGCAAACTCCTGGTATGGAACATCATGTTCAAGCAACAAAACCTCTGTCTCTGTCTCTTTGTCGCCAGCGGCACCAAGTGCTTTGACGAAATGACCGATCGGGTGACTAGAGAATTAAGAAGACGGATTATTGTGATTGAAAGTCAGTATAGCATTGGGCCTTTTTTTTTTTTTTTTTTTTTTTTTTTTTTTTGTATAAACAATGTAGAATTAAATTTATCTACCGCGAAGTGTTTGGCCATGAATCAATTGCAACCACAATGCGTTGATCTTTCAAAGTATGCGCCTGGCGGGTACGAATTTTGATCTTGGGAATTCGGCGATCCATCGCGTAGAAGAAGACGTTTTGAGAACTAGCTGCTGCTTTTATTGACAATTTGTCAATGTATCCACAGTACCTTACCATTCGATTTTCCAATATCCAATTAGATACATAATCAATAGAACAGTTTGTGGAGATGAAACGGAGATTTAAGCCAGATATATAACGAATTTCCAGGTTAATACATACGGGCGCCAGTTTCTTCGCACGATACCCACAACCTTTCCCGTTGGCTGTAGTGAATTTAGGCTGTTTACGCTGACGATTTCCATTGCCGTCTCCCCGGATGCGTCTCTGGCGTTATGCACACCCACTTCATCCTTCTTTGTGTCTTCAACAACATCCTCCTCCTCTTCTTCTTCCTCTTCAACGACAGCGACAGACGGACTCCCTCGCCACTCATTTTTTGGCAACATTTGAACAGCCACTACGTCGCTTTGCACGGCGCGGTTCAGATGGGCGCGTCCTATAATGTAGATCTGCCTCTCCGTGCCATCCACAAGACCCATTATAGTTCCCTATGCGATATTTACCCAATCAAAAACGTACGATTTTAGAATATAATGCCTGCTCTATCAAAGTAACCTCGCAATATAGACTTTACCTCGAGATAATTGTGCATACTGATGTTCAAGGTTCCTTGGTGAAATGCTCCGGCCTTGATTCCAGCCGCCACCTGCGACGGCAGAAGATGCTGTATCCACCAAAATAAGCGATTTACGATAGAAGTCTGAATTACTATTCGAATATCTTGTTTTTCAATTCAGAGACTCTACTTACCTCCTTATATGTGAATTTGCTATCGATATCCATAGTCAAGGAATTGTCGGCCACTATATCCATTAATTCGGGCCGACTAACCATGGCTGCTGCTACATATTCCCTGACTTAAGAGAAAGTGTGGTATTTTTAAGGATCGATAATGCGCTAGAGTAAACCGTTGTTTTACTATACTAAACTCTGACACAAATCAACAAACATACCCGAGAATGCTGCAATCCCTGCCTCCTTCGCCTTGGCTCTGTTATCCGCATCATCGCTCATCATCACAGCTAGCCTATCCGGTTTTGCATTACGCTCCAAGTGTTCGGAATACCATTTTATAGCTACTCGTATTGCTGCGTTTTAAAGAATGTCATTTCGTAAGAAGAAAGAAATCTTGATATCCATACGAATATTATAGCAAAAATCGAACTTTTATACACCTCTATCATTTCGATCGTTGGGGGATTCATCTTTGAGCCGGTTGATATAAGTTTCTCTAAAATGTGCAAAATAAGAGTGCAAGCATATAAGCTAGTTAAACAAGAGCAATAATAATTAACGTCGATTATCATTCTTTCTCAAACTTACCTATGATGCTCATTGTTAAATACATAAAACCTTCTATCGGGATCGGAAATTAGCAGCCGCAGACGAGCGTAAATGGGCTGGCTCAGGTGATTCACTTCTTGCAGAACCGTCTGCAACACGATGACATCTTTGAACGCTGGGTGCTCTATTAGGTCGATCTAGGGTTGCAAGCATAAAATATTAAGTTTATGAATTTCTACTAGTCGAGATTCGTCAGCGCAGCACCACAACAACTTGCCTGATTCATGAAGATGTTTGTGTCAGGAACAATGTAGTGAGGTTTCTGGTCAAGCAACTCATAGGCTTGGGGAGAAGCTGAGAGAACCGTCGCAGCATGCTTGCACTGGGAACAGCCCTCAGCAGCGCACCAAACGTCATCTCGAAGGTAATGCTCTTTGACAACTTTGATGACCTTACGGTTTTTCTTCTGCGTGTAAAAAGCCTTCTTGTGCAGCATGATGAATTAGGCCAAGTTTCAAGCGTGGAGCTGGCAAAATGAGAACGAACAATCACAGAACAGATTTTAGCATTGCTGACGTAGAAAAACCAACTCCGACTGTCATGGGATCTGGGCGTTGACGGTAGAATTCAATACATAGAAATAAAAGTAACGAATACTCACTCGTGCTTATTGGTGGCCGTTGCTTGATGTGGTGGTGCTCTATCAATAAGTTTGTGTGTATTTGTGACTGATAAAAGATTAACAGTCTTGGTGGCTTAGTGTCATAGCATGAAGTTTAAATAGAATACTAAAATGCCCGATTGTATATTACATCATTAAATAACATGAGCATGAATGCTAGTTGTAGACTACAAACTGTTTTTGATGAACAGTACTACAAACACAAATTACTCTAGAACAGTATAGCAAAGGATAAACTACTGTAGAATAGAATCTACTTCAGAACTATACTAATTATATAGAATAGTATACATCAGAAAAATGGTTAATTAATCTACAAACTATTTTACTAAGAGCTGTGAACTATTTTACTGAGAGCTATAAACAAAATAGCTATAGACATAGATGCTAGTCATAGACTATGAACTATTATTAGTGAACAGCTGTGAACTACTCTAGAACTCTGCTAGAACAATATTACAAACCATGAACACCTCTAGAACAATATTGTGAACTATGAACTGGCTAGAACAGCCTGCGAACAGCTTGTGAACAGCCTGAAAACAGCCTACAAGCATGGATGCTAGTTATAGACTATGAACTTTTAATGTTAATTATTTTAAAGTTTTAATTTATTAAAGTTACTATTAAAAAAAAAAAAAAAACTTTAAATAGTATTACTAAAATTTATAGAATAAAAATAGCTAAGTATAGATTATTAGAAAAATATTAAATAGTTTATACATAAATAGCTTATAAATAGTATTATTAAGATCTATAAACAAAAACAGCTATATAAGTATAGATTCTAGTTATAAACTGTAAACTGTTTTTAATAAACAGTACTATAAACAGTATAAACTACTTTAGAACAGTATAGCAAAAGGATAAACTACTATGTCATCAAATCTTCCGATCAGTTGTCTTGTCTGTTGAAAACACCCGTCGCCAGCGTCTCGACAAAGGAGCGAGAGAGTATCCAAAAGATGGGACCCGATGTATCGGACTCCTTTTGAAATTTTTTATAAAACCTGACAGGTTCGAAATGGTCAATCATATCTTTCAGGAAGGATATTTCTTTGTCCTTCTCGCCACTCGGTACCTCAAAGTATAGAAAGAATAAGTTAATTAGCATGACTGTATATAACATCCCTAGAACACCTAGTTTGCTGGAGACCAGAAATCCTTCAACGGATTGTTAAGTCGGATGCAAGAATGCAAATGCATACTGCATCACCTTTCCAAGGCCCAAAACCTGGAGGGCACGACCGGGGAGCGAACATCCCAGCATGACAGGCGTTACATGGCGAGGAATGCCTGGTCTTGTACGCCCACAAGGAAGTTGACGGAGATACTGACCTTTGCCATGGTCATGGTCATAGCAATGAAAGAGACGCGTAGTAAATCAAGCGCGGACTGCTTGCGCTCCTTATTGGTCAGGTGACACACCTTCCGTGTGCGTTGGATGGACGTCAGCTCTCGCTAAAGATTGTCGCGAAGTGTACAGCTTTACGGGTGTTGAGAAGGGGTATCTGCCTTACCCCCTTATTTGGGCAGAGTTTTTTTTTGGACCAAGGCTTCTGCGGCGAAGTTCAAGATCATTTTGAACCTGACGGTTGATCCCAAGGTCAGCCAACAATCTATGGACCCTTAGCTTCTTCTGTAGCGTCGAATGAGATCAACGGAAGTATGTGTATCGAGTTTGGGCAATATCTTGTCTTTGATGGCTGTCTTGAGGACATCCACATGGCAAATGTTCTCCAACGAAATTTCGGTCCAAGGCGGGCTCACGGGCTTAATCGAGATGTACTGAGTCGCCATGGTGCTGCTGGTCAAAACGGCTAACTCACGAAAGATGGTTTCCAACGGAATGATAATGAGCAGAAAGAATCGCACGACCATTGATACAGTTTTCAGGGGGGAAGGACGTCATGTTCACTTTGTCTGGTTTTGTTGGTTTTGTTCCCATATCATCGGTGTCTCGCCGAAGGGTGTTAACCAGCCCAAATAGTTTTGTTAGAAAAAGGAGCGGGATCCAAATGATAACACAAATTGTTTTGGATTACGCTTTTTTCGAGCTCAAGTATTACATATGAATCAGTATAAACGAAAGAGGCAAGGAAAGTAACTAGTTTTGTTGTGACACGCCCCACATTATTGTTATTATCCTTAATCGTGATAATATAAAAATTCTACTACGGTTTAAGTCCTTTGTATAACGACCGTCCCAGCAAAAATAAATACAGCATGCAATCATATAACTACCCAGCCAACACGTCTCATCACCAAGCCAGCGATCAAGATCAAGAGACCGACAATAAGTCCATCGAGCCACTGCGGAGGCCGTTGTCGTATCATCGCTGTGACGTGTGTGCGGGCCTGCTGCCCATCTCTTACTGCTGTCGGTTGTGTGGAATGATTTCCTACGGAATTGGCTGCATGCTCATGGTTTCTACGGCGTGAGATAGCCGGTGGCTGTGCTGAAGCAGCATGCGGTGCGGGAATTGCCAGGTCCTGAGTCACAGGAGGGAAAACCTTCTGGGGTGCATTCTCGCTCCCCGTTGCATCGATTTGAATCTCGTCAGATTTATATTCTGACGATGCCGAGTCCGTTTGTCTTTCCCCCTGAATTAATTCTACTGCTTGATCGTGCTTTTCTCCTAACTCAGATGGAGATGTCGACTCAATCTGCCCTTGCGCTGCAGAAGACGAGGCCGCTGACGTCGCCGTGGCAGCTTTCTTTTTATCCTCTTTATATACAAACGCAAACTGCGGTAATTTTTCCTGCCTCGTTTGTAGACCATCTGATCCATCTCTCTTCACTAACGATGATCCTTCAAGTTCCTCGGGGAGAAGTTCGATATTGGGAAATTAAACTTGAACCAAAAAAAAAAAAAAAGGAGGATGGCCTACCGACTAGCAAGAATTTTTCGCTCGTTCTCGGTATAATCGATACCACCAATGGCGCCGTTTGCTTTGGTGGGGAAAAAGCCCATAATACCAAGCATCACAGTTCGAACTATAGCGATGTATTTAAAAGGACGAGCATAATAAATTTATAAATGTAAATATATATCAAAAATCTTAACAAACCAAACCAAAGTGTAAAAGTGAATTTATACGTACTTCCCCATGCAGGCTGCCAAAACTCGGGGTGATAGCCTGTGATGCTGAGGCAAATCTTCTTGTTCAGTTCAAAACGACCATTAGGCTGAAGCGTTAATTGGAAATAAACACAACACCGTGAGTTTGACATGTCAGCGCCTGCAGGTTGTTTGCCTCGTTGGTTTGGTATCTTAATTTCAGTATCTGTTTTTCCGGATAACCTCTTGGGTGGTGGTTGTAGTTATGTCGCTCGCATACATACCGTTAAAAGCATGAGCTCCGGAGGCTTGAAAGGGTACTCGTTTGGCAGGAGGATTCGACCGTGATACCTGTTGAACAGAATGCGGGAGTAGGCGTGAGCTTGGCATGCTGTCACTGAGGCTGGTCGATACTGTAAGCAGGACTCACCTCCCGCCGTCAAATTCCGTTTCAGAAGGGCCACGTACGGTAAAGTGCCATTCGAAAATGTTGTCCTGGGAGGACCGAAAGGTTTGTGTGAATGGAAGACGCTTAGAGCCAATAGCACGAGGAGATGACTGGATACCTCTAGGGGCCGAGCAAAGTACTCCACGGAGGGATCCTTCTGGAGCTCGAGGGCTTCCTGAAGGATGCGCTTGACAGCAGGACTCTTGCGATTGTAGAGAGTGGCGGACATGGGTGGGAAAGGCAGAGAGATTGTCACGAAGGCTTGGGCTTTCACCACAAAAGGGAACTCCAATCCCCAAAAGCCACATTTCGCTATTGCCATGGCCGTCCAACATCTCGTCGCTCTCCTCTTCCTCGCTTGCTTCTCGCTTTCCATCATCATCGGCTTTGCTTCCATATGCACCTTTATTTTCCTGACCCTTGTTAAGGAACGGCTACGCGCCCTCGACCGTAGCCATCGAAGACGTGTCTTGCTTCCCCTCAGTCCCGACCTTGACGAAAGACCTCTCTTCATTCTCGGTTTCTTCCATCCATACTGGTGAGTCTTCATCAAAAGCCGCACGTCGCTGCTCTTTTTCTCTTTTTCAGAGTGTCAAGCCTGACATAGACAAACCATTTTCCACGCATTTTTGCTCATGCACACAGCAATGCCGGCGGAGGAGGCGAGCGCGTTCTGTGGACTACGATTCGCGATATACAGCTTCAGTACCCACACATAGTATCCGTCGTTTACACGGGTGATACGGAGGTCTCCAAGCTAGAAATATTGGAAAAAGTCAAGGCAAGCTTCGCGTGAGACCCACGGCGCCAGCTGAGCCGACCTTCTCTTTCCCACCGAGAGAACATACAGTTTATATATGCTACTCAGCAAAGAGGCTGCATATTAATACACCTTGCTCAAAACCGTTTTGATACTTCCATCTCCCTCTGAATTTACATTCTAAACCAGGCCCGTTTCAACATAGAGCTCAATCCACAGACGATCAGTTTCGAGCATCTCTACCGGCGCGGCTGGGTCGAGGATTCTCGGTAACAAGACTTTTTATTTTTTCTTTTCATAATAATAATATTGTTGACTTGTGAAATATATTACAGTTTTCATTGATGAACCGATACTGTATAGATATCCGCACTTTACTCTTCTTGGGCAAAGTCTTGGCTCCCTTATTCTTGGTTGGGAAGCAATCAACAAAGTAATTCCCGATATGTTCTTCGGTACGTTTTTGGCCAGATTTTATGCAATATATATATATGGTCGTTGCAATAATTCACTTCACGTGTAAAATGCATCCAACGACTCTATTTCAATGTAGATACAATGGGCTATGCCTTCACTTATCCAATGGTCAAGTTAATTACCGATGCTAAAGTAGCCGCGTATGTGCATTACCCGACGATTAGGCATGTGCGAGTTGCAATTGAAAACTCAATTAATTTTGTCGAGTAAATTTCTCCGATCAATACTGGTAAAGTTGATAACGTCGTTTTTGTCGCGTCCTGGTTTCAGTTCTGACATGTTAAGAAAAGTGCAAGAGCGATCAGTACAACACAACAATAACTCCGCTATTGCAAGGAACCCGGTCTGGAGTTTTGGCAAACTCGTGTAAGAGCTTTAAATCACGCCTAACATTTCAAATCCTCCTCCACCACGTATTATTATTATTTTTTATTTATAATTATTATATTTACCCTTGTCCCAAAGGTATTACCATGCATTTGCCAAAGTCTACGGCTTGTGTGGCTCGTTTGCGGATATCGCTGTCGTCAATTCAACTTGGACAAAAGGCCATATTGACGAGCTGTGGCACACGGACGCTGCCATTATATATCCACCCTGTGATACCGATCACCTTATTTCACTTTCATTGCAAGGGAGGGGGCGATTTATAGTGAGTGTAGCTCAATTCAGGTGAGCTTTGTCGTTCCTTTGTGCTTTTATTTTTTTATTTTCTTATTTAGCGTGTATAATTTTTAATGAACAACAGCGGAGTTTCTGTTGCTCTTATTTTCAGATCTTCTAATATTTACGTTTAATCGGGTCACCCACCCATATTATCGAACTATATTAAAATATTAGACCAGAAAAAGATCACTTGCTCCAGTTGCGCGCGTTCAAAATTCTGTTGAACACAAATCCTTCCTTTTGGGATGGTCCTGAACGTGTGGAATTGGTACTAATCGGCAGTTCACGCAACCAAAGTGACAAGAACCGAATAGCAGAGTTAAGGGACGAGTGCGTGCGTTTAGCAATCCATGTGCGTTGGCAGCCCTTTTCCTTGTTTACCTTTTGTTTGTCATTGTATAGATACCAATTTGCTATTTATATTAACGATTTACATTGTTTGTTCTTGCGGCCAATACACTGATCACTGAACGTCAGAATAATGTTCGGTTTGTGGTGAATGCGACCTTCCCTGAACTAGTTGCCTGGCTTGGTAGGGCAAAAATTGGATTACATACTATGTGGAACGAGCATTTTGGAATCGGTGTCGTAGAGTATATGGTAAATTGTTGTAAACATGATGCATTTGCCTGTCATTGGTATTTATTATAAGCGGTCTTTTTATTTGGATCTGAACATCTTTGGCAATTTATATCGAGTGCTTGCGTCGTTAATTTTCATGCATTCAGGCAGCGGGTCTGATTCCCGTGGTGCACAACTCCGGCGGTCCAAAAATGGACATCGTCGTCGACTACAATGGCAAACGTACAGGTACAAAAACAAAATTTCTTATAGTCATCACAAAAATCAACTGTAGTGGATACTGATTTTTGCTTCACGTTGTCATCTCGTGGCCTTCCTAGGATATCTCGCCACAGACGCACAAGACTTCGCGGACGCATTGCTTACAGTGCTGTGGCTGCCTGATGCTGCATATCGTGAGATCGCAGAAAATGCACGCGCGGCGGCGTGCGACAAATTTTCGGAAATGGAATTCCGTGAAGCTATGTTGAGATCGTTACGAAGATGGGTTGATGTATAATGCAATATAATGCAGTTCTCAGAATCAAAATGTATTATCAATAACTTCAACTTTGTAATTATGAATTAAGGTATTTTTACGACAAGTATCTCATTGCCTTGTTCTGCTGATTATACCTACGTTTGCCCAAGCAAAAATAAAAAATAAAACATTCATTTGGATCGAGTTTTAATCTGCATTTATGTTTCCTTAACGGACGAAAAATCTCTTGAAATTGGCAATACTAGACACTGACCTAACGAACCGAAAATGGAGCAAATATTGTAGTTACTGGTCAATTTGCAACAAATACTGTGCCATTTTTCAGTCAGCAATCGCATCATTAACGCCCCCTTTCTGGCGATTTGAAGAATCAGCGCAGGAATGATTCACACAGATGAGGAATGATATCGATATATCATTGCCACACCGG
>RBNK01001206.1:0-16897 GCA_003990785.1 Endogone sp. FLAS-F59071 | reverse complement strand
ACTCTTGCATCGACGCCCTCCAAACCGCAAAAAAATGGCAAACACTATTACTTTGATGGAAATGTAATAATCTGCGTCGACGATGTTCACTTTCGAGTTCATGCGAGCATCCTGAGCATGTTTTCCGGATTCTTTAAGGGGATTCTTTCAGGAAACTGGAGAGAGACCGACGTGCAAAAATACTCCTGCAAACACAAAGAGCAAAACGAGAAAGGCATTATGGCTATGGTGCAAATAAGTGAGAAAAATCCGGCGGACATGGAAATGCTACTTTCAGTTGTGTACAATCACACTAACACCACTCTTACCTTGAATGATGTCGAAACAATTATCAAGCTTGCTACGGAGTACATGTTTTCCAATGTCATAACATGGTGCGACAACTTTCTTCAAGGCGAGGTGTATGAAAAGCCATTGGAGGTTCTCATTCTGGCTGATCGATATCACCTTTCCAATTCTTACAAAAGGTCGTCGGATTGGGTGTACGATGAGTACCGCTTCCTCAGTAAAAAACCCGAGTATGAGCAATTGAGTTTAGAGACACGATTCCAGTTGTTGAAGAAGAGGTACATACACGTGGAAGACTGATAGATTGTCTTTTTTTTGCTTTCGTCGTGAGCTTTACCTCTACTTTAGCCAAAAGTAGCTATATTATATTAGCACGTAAAATTTTGCACTCTTCCTTTCGTGGAATGCTGTATAATGAATAATAATAACAATAAAAAAAAACTATAAAAGCTATTGTTTTCTGTGGTTCGAAAGAAGAGATGGTAAAGAAGAGTATGTTTGGAGCAAGCTATAACATTAGTGTTCGGATCGCTCGCTTTCACAATGTATACCGAAGGCTCCGCCTGGTTTGGAGGTCGAGAGAAAGCTCCCGCTGCTCTACTCCGGAAGGCAATCTGTGTGGGTATTTTTTTTTGAGAAAGACCATGTCATTGAGGTGTGGGATTCTGGGAAACAGCTTCCTTCACATTGATGATTACGTTGATGTCATACTTATTCTCATAAAGAGCGACCTCTCAACCGTTGAACCATTGAGGCTGTGTCGATGGCTGAGCTCGTGTATACTACCTTTGAAACTATTGGAATCTCGCGCAATTTTGTCAAAATCGTTCCTGATTCCAGCAAACCAATCAGCCCTCAAAAATCAGAATTCGGAAAACACCCTCATCAAGAAAGTGGATGGTCTCCAAAAGTCAAAATTCGAGAAGGTCAGTTAAATTTACATATGCGATGAAAGTGTTTGACCTCAAAAGGATACCATTTTTTTTAACACTATGGGTTCATCTCGACACTTTCAAAGGAGACGTTATCCTGCCGGAATTTGGCAACCAAGTCGTAAGAAATCTGTTGCTCAAGGTTTTGCTATGTCTCACAAATAACACGAGCAAAAAAAAAAAAGGTTTGATTTTAATAATTTTTTTCTTCTTGCATATTCATTATAGAGAGCGACCCACACCTTTCTCAACTCTATCGCCGTTGAGGATGCTCTGTAATGCTACCGGACGTGAAGTCATCATCCCCGCCCCACCACTTTGGGACCCTTACTCTCACCAACCCCACCCATGCATCCACCCTTCCCACATTTGTCTCGTTCGCCAGATTCGTGAGTACGTTTATTGATCTCGGTAATAAAATCACATCAATCACATATACCACAACGATGTCAATCAACCAAACTCACAAACTCCCATCACACACACACACCCACAAAAACAACACTACACCCATCCGCCAACCCACCTTCCAACCAGTAAAAACCTCACCAGACTCACCATAACGCTGAAACGGCCCGTCACAACGTCACTGTGGGGTCAAGGGTCAGGGCGCGAGGAACTCTGAAGGTGTCTGCAGATAGCGATGGTGATGGTCAGCGATAAGGAGTTTGGTCTTTTTGCTGAATATTCCATCTGAGCCCTCGGCACCCACAACGAGTCTTACCAGGTGGAAGGTTCACCACCGACCAGTCGTCTTTTTGTGGATGAGAAAGAGCGGAAATAGGAAGTGGCTCATTAGATCTTGCTAGCAAAAAAAAAAAAAAAAAAAAAAAAACACCAACCCAGAGCCCATCGCCTACACCCCCTGCTGATTCCAGAACGAAAAATGTCACAGCCTACAGCAACTTACCACTCTCCTCTCCCTCGCCACTTCACACACTCTACTCCTTTTCTTCTTCATCTGTCCCCGGAAGCATGCTGAGGTACCCGTCAAGCCTTTAGGTGGGTGGGGGGGCGCTTAGAGAAGTTACAAAACTACGAATGATGCGTCGGCGAATTTGTTGGCTCTTGACAGTATGACAGTCACGCCTAACCTGCGTCTGTCTATATATATACATGAACACTACTTTGTTTCCTAGCATGCCCACACGCCGTTGCCATACATAAACCTATTCATACACCTACTGGCACCGGCACTTTTGGAGGGTGTGCATTTATAGGAATTCGCGTGATAATGAGAAAAGTTGGTCGGCGCCTTTATTTTCTATTGCTCTCTGTCGCCTCAAATAACTTAAAAAAATGTACAATTATAGTCTCTATGCTTAATTATTTATATCCACTTTGGTACTGTTATCTCCTCATTTATATAAATAATTTCATATCGACGATCGTAACCAGCTGCTGAACAGGGGATCTGGCGTGACTTTTTTTTTGCACGTGTAGAAAGAATAAGGAAAGAACAAGGGGGTTACATGTTCAGTTAGCAATAACATGTTCAGTTAGCAATAGGCCCCGAGCTTGGAGGGTGCATTTAGGGGGGTTTTCGTCCACTGACCTGATCCAGTAACCCTGATCCAGTACGCGTCGTACGAAGTTTTTAAACACACAAGTCCCCTGAAATATGCTAAAAGTATTATAAACATTAGGGGGCTTAATGTCCGGAGTTTATGGTATATAGTATATGGTGAACGAACATGGAATGCTCTTTCTCTTGCTCCTACACATAATAAAAGTGGGGAAGCTTTCTCGAATTGCCTAGCTATATACCTAATTACAAAGACAATATTAAAAGATAAAAAAGAAAAAAAAAAAAAAAAAAAAAAAAACACCAACCCACCCAGATCACCATACCTGCAACTCTTCTCATCGCCTACGAACCCCATCTACACCCTGCTGATTCCAGAACGAAAAATGTCACAGCCTACAGCAACTTACCACTCTCCTCTCCCTCGCCACCTCACACTCTACTCGTTTTCTTCTTCTTCATCTGTCCCCGGAAGCATGCTGAGGTACAATAGCACACCCGTCAAGCCATGCATGCTTTAGGTGGGTGGGTGGGGGGCGCTTAGAGAAGTTACAAAACTACGAATGATGCGTCGGCGATTTTGACCAAAATTTTCGTGTCTATTTTTATTCAGGTGGCTTAAGTCACATGATAAAGGTAAATTTGCAACATTACAGTGCCGGACACCTAGTTCCAACAAAAATTTTGAAGGAATAGAGCAACACATACAGTAATTATATTAAAAAAAGGGCTTTATTACGTTAATATTATGCTATTTCTCTACAATGTAATGAAGAGATATAATTTATTAGACATCATTTTGTTGAGTTCTATTCTCTCAAAGTTAGCTACTTTTCATAGATGGGGAGGGAAATTGAGAGAGAGAGGAAAGCAAGTCACAACATATAAAAACATACAAGAGTATATAAGCTGTTATGTATGTATTAATAAAAAAAAATACAAGATGACTTCTCAGGCTTCATTTGCCTAGTTAGAAGAGATCTTTTAATATGATTTATACTTTTTTACCTATCTTTCAGTATCATTACTAGTAAGCTCCAACCTATAAGCATCCATATATCAAAATGCTTTATTTGTAAATTGTCAGATTAGCTTAATCCCTATATATTCCAATACTGCTGGTACTGTTTCTTAACAGTTATTGAAGGTATAGTTACAATTCTTATATATATAATACTTTACTGCTTCTTAATATATCTCTATATAGTTGAATTTATAGTAGAATTTTAAATAGAAAATAACTTTTTGCCCTTTCTCTTTAGCAATTTCTACTAGCAAAGACTTTTGCTCCTGAAAATCAAGCTATAGTTCTAAGATATAATCTGTTCAGCAAGCAAGTCTTATAAAACTTTTCTCTATCTTATATTCTCTATATATTTTTAAAGACCTTTTTACCAAAGATCTTTCTCTACTAGTACTTGCTTTATACCCTTTGCTTGACCTCTTAGAGTTTTATTTGGATAGTCATCATGGAATACTATTTTCTATCTTTGATTATTAAAAAAGGTATTTCTTAGTAAAGTTTGCTTTTTTTTAGGTTCAAGGTTTATTTTGCTTATCAGCAGTATATTTTCAAAAAAGCAGTTATGATTTGAGAAGTTATCAAAGGCTCATAAAGTATCATAGTCAGAGAACTTCTTCTTATGAATTATAATTACTTTTCTAAATTACTTAGTAATACTCTTACTAGTCTAATATCTATTATAATTTTTTTTAAATAAATAATCTCTTTAACTTCTAGCTCTGTTCTATTCTCTTAAATATATCTTAATAGACTATCAACTTCTAAAAGAAACTCACTAACTATAATTAATCTTTCTTTATATTTCTTTTTGCAATAGCTATTAGAAAACTATTTTCAGTTTATAGTCTATAACTAGTATCTGTACTTATAGGCTGTTCTAGCTAGTTTGTAGTTCATAATATTATTTTAGTAAAGTTCTAGGGTAGTTCACAGCTGTTTGTAGCTGTTTACCAATAATAGTTCATAGTCTATAACTAGTATCTATATTTGTGGCTATTTTATTTGTAGCTCTTAGTAAAATAGTTTGCAGCTTTTAGTAAAATAGTTCATAGATTAATTAACTATTTTTCTGATAGTATCTTACTCTTAGGATGCTAAATAACTTGCTAAGCATTATTTAAATAGAAAATACTTTCATCATAAGTATAGAATACTAGAAGATGCTCATTCTTATAAAGAACAGGAGTTTCAAGAATATTTAGTACAGTATCTTTTACATAAATTATACTTTTCTTATATTTTTATATCTATTATAAGAACTTAGTTCAATAAGTTACTATATCAGCATACTTATAACTATTCAAATAGATATCTTTCTTAGCTTTTGAATATATTCAACTAAGTCCTCGAAGCTATCAAGCTGCTGTCTTCTTACTAATATATTTATTTTTATTTAAAACTCCAAGTATTGTCAGAATGGTATTATTAATATATTTTTGAAGTATTTGTAGATAATGTTGAAATTTGATCTTCAAATGTGTTTTGGGGTAAAGAGCGCACTGGCTCATGAAGCCAAATATGTATGTATTTATTAATGCTAATATATGATTGGTCAATACAAACAAAGATCATCTAAGCCACAATTGAGTAACATACAATCGATCGTTGATGATGGGAGAGAGAGATATAATAAGCTAATAATTTCAACACTCCCCCTGCTTGACATATCTCAATGAAAAATAAAAAATAAAATATTCAACTATATATCACGAATGGCATCCATGAAGTATATTTACTATAAATAACTATATGTAAAATACTACTTGAGTGATAAGAATGACATGATAAAGAATATAAAAGGTTTTTTAAAAAAAAGTTAGTTATATAAGCCCATTTTTGCAATCAACATTTCAAGTCTGGGTCATGCAGGTGGCTTGGTTAATGCATCAGCGATCATTTCATCTGTTGCCATGTAAACAATATCTATTACCTTTGATTCAACTTTCTCTTGAATAAAGTAGTACTGAATATTAATATGCTTTGATCAAGCATGATTAATTGGGTTTTTGGCAAGGGCAATTGCTGATTGGTTGTCTTTAAATAAGGTTGTTACACAATTCTGTAAATATCCTAGCTCATCCAATAGGGTGCGTAGCCAAATGGCTTCTCTTGTTGCATGTGCTAATGCTATATATTCTGCTTCAGTTATTGATAGGGCAATAGTTGGTTGGTGTTTGCTTGACCAGCTGATGGCTCCCCCTGATAGATTGAAAATATACTCTATAATTGATCATTGTATATTAATATCTCCTCCCCAGTTGGCATCACTGAAACTGATCAGTTTTAGATCCTGATTGCATCCAAGGCATAGCTTATAATTAGCTGTTCCTTTAATATATCTTAATAATCATTTGAGGGCATGGTGATGTTCTTACATTGGATTGGCCGAAAATTAACTGATGATGCTAACAGCAGCAGCTAGATCAGGTCTCATCCTGATCATCAGGTATATTATGCTACCGATCATTTGTCTAAATAGATTTTAGTCTGTGGATTTTCCCCCTTCAGCTTTGAGTTGAATAGATAGATCAAAGGGTGTACTGATTGGCTTGGCATCTATCATGTTAAACCTTGTAATGATTTGATTAGCAAAGTGACTTTGATTAATTGTGATTGTATGTGTTTTTTGATCACGCATGACTCGAATACCCAGAAAATGTTTAATTTCGCCACAGTCTATTATATCAAATGCGTTACTAAGCTCCACCTTGAATTTGTTTATAGTTTCTATTAAATCAGCTAGAATTAATAGATTGTCGACATATATGGCAATAATTATCAGCGATTGATCATCTTGTCTTCTTCTTAGATAAATGCTATGATCTGATTGTAGTCTTGTAAAATTTAATTGGCTGAGGTAGTTGTTAATCTTCTGATTCCATATATGAGATGATTGCTTTAGTCCATACAATGATCGATTGAGCTTACACATAGCTCTCAGTGACAGCTCCGATTGGTCAATTCCTTCAGGTACCATCACGTAGATCTCCTCATTAAGATCGCCATTCAAGAACGCAGTTTTTACATCCATTTGGTGAATTTCTAAGTTTAGAACTGCACCAATCGATAAAAGTGCCCTGATCGATGTGAATTTCGCTACAGGAGCAAATGTTTCATCGTAATCAATTCCTTGCTGTTGTGAATATCTCTTGGCAACTAATCTCACCTTGTACCTGGCAACTGATCCATCAGTGTTGAGCTTCTTTTTAAATACCTATCTATATCCAATCGGCTTGTATCCTACAGGCATTTCAGATACAATTGTCTACGTGTCATTATTCTTAAGTGATTTAAGCTCTTGATTGATCACTTCCTGCTAAAGCTTTGTATCAGGCAGAGAAATTGCTTCTTTGTAGGTCATTGGGTCATCAGTTGATTCAATTAAATTAGCTTCTGGCATGCGATCTTACCAAATTTGTAGGGCTTCAGTATCTATCAATTGTTTGATTGGCTCCCAGATGTTGTCATCATCATCGTCATAACCTAGCCATTTAATCAGATATTGCCTTTTTTCATCAATCTTGTATTCTCTAATGATCGCTTCAATGACATATTCTTGATCTTCTAGGTTGATAATTGTTGGAGATTTTAATATAATAGATTTATCAAATGTGATGTTATGGCTGATCTCTATCTTCCTATTGGTTGGATCTCAGAGCCTATATACCTTCTTTTCATCATAATAGCCAATCATTTTAAGCTTTTTGAATTGGGGCACCAGTTTGGACCTTTTTTCTTTGTAAATATGCATATATACATCAGCCCATATGATGCACAAGTTACTGATATTAAGCTTATGACCATACTATAATTCAAATGGTGAAGCACTCTCCTTATTGGCTCGCATTGGCAATCGGTTACATAAATATGTAGCACTTGCAGCAAGTTCAGCCCAAAGTTTGTTAGATATGTCGGCAGTGATTTTAATGGCCCGGATCAACTCCATCAATGTCCGGTTATATCATTCGGTGATACTGTTTTGTTGCAGCATATCCGGCATCATCATTTCATGATGAATTCCGTTTTTGATTAAAAATTCGTACATCTTGGTGTTTACATACTCTTCCCCTCCATCGGACCAGAGAATCTTCAGTTTTCAGCCCGATTGCATTTCAGCGAATGTCTTGAATGCCCGGAATCAATCAAATGTATCACTTTTGTTATCAATAAAATATATTATAACATAGCGAGTGGTATCATTGATAAATGTTAATATATATTTTGCTCCATTGACTGATAGCATGGGCATCGGCCCACACAGATCTGAGTGCACCCTTCCGATAGACTCCATCAATCAATTTTTCATATGTCTGAAAGGCTTGCAGTGCGACTTCACATATTTATACTTGGCATATATTTCGATTTGTCCGGTCGACAGCCGCACATCTCTGAGCTCTGTGACAAATTTGTTAATTGATTGCAGAGTATTTCGGCCCAGATAGCCCAGCCGGTGATGCTATAATATATAGTCATCAATCTTGGAATCAGCAATGTTTGCTTCTAGCTCTGGTGATGTCGATAAATGAAATAGATCACCATTGGCTTGTCCAATTTTAATTTTCTCATAATCTGCACCGATTTTAATTACTGATCTGTCACTTTTGAAGGTTATGTCATTTCTGTCATGTGTCAACACCCACACAGATATTAAATTTCTGGTGATTTCCAGTATATATAAAATGTCCTGTAATTTCAGCTCGTCGTCGAGCTCAATCATCCCAACATGCATGGTGCGTAGCTTCTCATTCCCTACATATGTAACCAAGCCGTCATGCTCAGCCACTGTCTCAAAAATATCCCATTGATTGAATATATGTTGCATAGCACCTGAATTGATGATAGCGCCAATCGCCAGATTTACTTTGGCTCTCAGTTTAGCCTTTTCTTTTTCTGTTTTTACCCAATCGTTAAATTTGTTGCATTGGAATATTCCGTATTCTCCCTCACAGATGTAATATTTCCAAGGGTATCCCCGAAAATTCCTACCTCGATGGGCTCCACGATTGCCACCTCGGTTACCTCTGTTATTATGATAATCTCCTCAATTGTTTCCGTTATCGTTGTTATAGCCTCGGCCTCGTCCGGTACTTCCGCCTCGATTGCCATGACCGCCACCTTGGTAGCTGCCTCAGTAGCCACCTCGGTCACCACCTCGGTCTATCATGTGGGCTTCGTCGTGCCTCTGCTTACTATCTGAGTCGAACCTGATGTATGCGAGTTGTAAAGCCTCTAGCATTGTAAGCATATTCTCCCACGCAAGTATTAATTCCCAATACCTGGGGCTTAGACCCCAGAGATATTGCAGTATAGCTTCTATATCGGTCATGTCTTTGATTTGTACCATAATTCAGTTGAACACATCATTATAATCTTCAATCGATCCCTTTTACTTCATCAGCACAAACTTATCATGCATTTATAACAATTGTTCCATTGATGCATATTTTTATATTATAGTCTCTTTAAGCTCATTCCATGAATCAAATTCCCCTGATGTGTTCATGTGCCTCCATAGCTACATTCTAGCATTGCCTATAATTTTACTGATTGCTGCATTGACTTCCTTCTTTTATACTGATAGATCAGCACTGGTGATAAATTGCTCTACAGCATCAAAGTAATCAAACAATCTGGGTGCACCTCCTGACCCATCAAATTTGTTGATCGATCTCAGGTACTCCTTCGCCAGATCATTAAGCTTTGTTGATGTTGTTGGTGATGGTGATTGTGTTTGTATTTGTAGCATATTGCCTTCTATAGCTGCATTCTGATTGGTTAGTGTGCTGGGTGATGCATTTGTTTTGTTGATTTTTGCCATCAATTCGCTCAATAGGGTTGCCAGCATGTCTAATTTATCTTCCTGATTTCTGATCATTGTAGCCATCTGTTCCTGTCGATCGAGGCTAAATCCTATATTGCTCTGATGGTTGCCATCCAATCCTTCGTTGTCATCAAGGGTTTGATATCTATTGTCTGTTTTTGATTTAGACTGCAATCTTGTCGATCTTGTTGCTAACAATGATGTGTATAGATTGTCTATTTCGTTGTGTCGTGTCATTGAATGTTATGTCATTATGTATTGTTTATCACATTGCTTTATCGCGGTGTCGTTTGTCGCATTATTTATGGCATTGTTTGACATATTGTTTACAATGTTAAATAAATACTTACTATAATTACAGTTGTAATTGCTATGATTGTGTAGATCTTCAGGTTGTTGAGCTGTAATTCGAGCAGCTTGGGGCTCATAATCTGTTGAAATTTGATCTTCAAATGTGTTTTGGGGTAAAGAGTACACTGGCTCATGAAGCCAAATATATGTTTATTTATTAATGCTAATATATGATTGGTCGATATAAACAAAGATTGTCTAAGCCACAATTGAGTGACGTACAATCGATCATTGATGATAGGAGAGAGAGATATAATAAGCTAATAATTTCAATAGATAAGGCTCTAAATGGGACAGTCTAGGATAATCCAGTCTATAAAGGCATACTATTCCATCCCAAGACTAGGTGGCTTAGACTAGTCTACAACTGAGATGGTCTAAAGTCTGTCCTAGGACTGGATCAGACTATACTATTCTAGCACTTAGCATTGTTCTTTCAATTTATCCTAATTTGTCATTATGTATACATAAATATAAAAAATACCTCTGTTCTAATACTCTGTTCTTGTCTTCTAAAGAGGTAATTAATGAAGCTTCAGATAAGAACTAGAGGGATATAACAATTGAGATATAAAGTACCAAAGCCTATATTTTGCAAGTATATTTTGCAATAAGTACATTTTACAAATGTATTTCACAAGTACCAAAGCTTGTGTTTTGCAAGTATATTTTGCAACAAGTACATTTCACAAGTACATTTCATAAGTACATTTTACAAATGTATTTTGCAAATATATTTTACAAGTGCATTTTGCAAGTATATTTTACAAGTGCATTTTACAAGTACATTTTACAAGTGTATTTCACAAGTGTATTTTACAAGTACTGAAGCCTGTGTTTTGTCTGTACTTTGCAAGTGCTAAAGCCTGCATTTTGCAATAAGTATATTTTACAAGTATATTTCACAAGTGCCAAAGCCTGCATTTTGCAAGTATCAAAGCCTATGTTTTACCTATGTTTTGCAAGTACCAAAGCCTGTGTTTTACCTGCATTTTACAAGTGCTGAAGTCTGTGTTTTGCCTGCATTTTACAAGTGCTGAAGCCTGTGTTTTACCTGCATTTTGCAAGTGCTAAAGCCTGTAATTTGTCTGTATTTTGCAAGTGCTGAAGCCTGTGTTTTACCTGCATTTTACAAGTACTGAAGCCTGTGTTTTGCCTACATTTTGCAAGTGCCAAAGCCTGTGTTTTGTCTGCAATTGCAAGTGCATTTTACAAGTGCATTTTGCAAGTGCTGAAGCCTGTGTTTTGCCTGTATTTTGCAAGTATCAAAGCCTGTGTTTTGCCTATGTTTTGCAAGTACTGAAGTCTGTATTTTGCTTACATTTCACAAGTGCTAAAGCTTGTGTTTTGCCTGCATTTTGCAAGTGCTGAAGCCTGTGTTTTGCCTGTATTTTACAAGTGCTAAAGCTTGCATTTCACAATCATAAATGCATTTTACAAGTGCATTTGACAAGTGCTGAAGCCTGTATTTTGCTTATATTTTGTAAGTACTGAAGCCTGTATTTTGCCTGCATTTTGCAAGTGTTGAAGCCTGTATTTTGCTTGCATTTTACAAGTACTAAAGCCTGTATTTTGCAATCACAAGTGTATTTCACAAGTACATTTCACAAGTGCTGAAGCTTGTGTTTTGTCTACATTTTACAAGTACCAAAGCTTGCATTTCACAATTGTAAATATATTTTGTAAGTATAATTCACAAGTGCTAAATTATACTTTTAATATACTAAAGGTTAAAGTACTATGAGATTTAAGTAAAACAAAAGTGCTCAAGATCTTTTCAAAACATGAGTTAGAAAAAAAAGGCTGTTAGTATAATGAAATATTCTCATTCTTCCAATTGAAATATAGCTTGTATATTTGCTACTACACTATTTTCTATATATATTTTTTTTAATAAATTTTACTTTATTATAAGTTAAAATATATAAAAGTAAAAAAATAGAGTATAAAATAGGATAGAAGGTTTAATTATGTAAAAGAGAATATTGAATATGTTATTTAATATTTTATAAATTCTATATATTAAGTATAATACATATTCCTTTATAAATCCTTTAATCAGCATTTTTCTAGTATACAAGCATAAATTGTCTCTGAAGATAATGAAGCATGAGTTGGTGATATAGTGTACTTTGCAGTACTGAATATACATTCTACTGGAGCACTTGTATCTATAAATATTTAAAAAGAGTAAAAAAAAGAATTTTAAAAAAACTAATATTCTTTTATACTTATATTTCTCTAAAGTAAAATATATATAAAAAGAGAAATAAAAATAAAATAAAAATATATATACTAGGAACTGCAAGATAATCTTAAGCAACTCTTGCTAAAGTTAAGAAAATATTGTGATAAATGTACTAATAACTGGTCATTCATTTGTTCGTTGAGAATGCTCAGAGTGTTAGACATGATATCTCCCTTTGCATATCCTTACTACAGCTTTGTACTATGCTCTTCAGGCTTTACTACAACTGATATTGAGATATTCCAAGACTCTGTGCAAACTGATTTATTTAGATAGAAAATAGAGGGGGTATTTATACAAATTTGAGAGACTAAAGAACAACTAATAGAGACTTCACTATGAAAATACAATCCAATCATTGCAAAGAATATGTAGTGACTCTTTCCCCAAATAATAGGAGTCATACCAATAAAATAGGAGTCATGCCAATAAAATAGGAGTCATGCCAATAAAATAGGAGTCATGCCAATAAAATAGGAATAGGACAAAGCATTACAATAACTTTCTAAATCAAGCATAGTACAAATTCGTGAAAATCAGTTAAGTTGGGGGTTGGCCATCACAATATCTACATATTTGAACTTTCTATTACTGAAGAGGATTATTTTTTGGAATTTCTTTTTCTTGATATAAGTATATTGTTAATTTATCATCTTTACCTTTCTTCTGAGTTGGCTCTCCATAAATACAGTTTATAAAATTCTCTATATCATTATCTAACATCTTTTCTTTATCTAACTCCATAATTTCCTTCTCTTTACTTTTATTATATCTTCAAGTTTATACTCTTCATAAGTACTTTGAACTATATTTTCACAAAATGTAATATACTCTTTTTCCCACTTGTGTTACTAGTAATAGCTAAGTTTGATTTGAGGATCAAGTACTATTATAGTAAAAAGACTTTAGTAATATAAATATGTAACTAGAAAATAAATATTAAAAATAATAAATTAAATTTACCAGTTGTAACTGAAGCTACTAGTAAGAAGTCTATTTAAATATAGTATTTTTTGAGTTTTTTTCTATATTGTTTAGCTATATGATAAAGTTCTAAATTGTTATTATATTTTTCAAGCTGATCTATAAGCATATTATATATAGGAACAACTGCACCTATTGTTAGATAATTAGTAAAAGAGAGATATTTTGTAACCATTTTAAATAGCTAAAAAAAAAAAATTTAATTTATAAAATATAAAAATCAGTAAAATATTAAATAAATAGTTAAAAATATAATAATATAAAAAAACTTACTAAAAAGAAATTCTTAACTTCTTCTAAACTCCTCTATTCATTATCACTAAGTCAAACTTTTTTAAATTCTTATCTGTAAATATAATCATCATTAATGATTCTCATATTTGAAGTATAGCTTCAATCATATCTTGAGTACTGTTCTAATGTATTTTTACATCAATAGTAGGTTTATAATGCTTTACTTGTAAGCAAGTACAATAGTTTTTTAATTATTCTCAACAAGTGAATAGCAAATTTTGATAACAATCTTTTAAAGCTATTTTTTATAAAAATAATAAATTAGAAAAATTTAAAATTATTAATTTGAATAAAAATCTAAAAGTTAAAATTTATTTACCTTAGAAACTGTTTTTCTAACTTGAAATTTATTAATATCTTACTCTTTTTCTATTTTATTATCTGAATTCTCTACTTCTAGATTCTCATTATTACTTTGCTCATCCTCAGAATCACTTATAGTATTCTCATGACTTGTTCCTACTTGAATTGTAGTAAGGCCATCTTGAACTGCCATTAGGAAACTATTTTCAGTTCATAGTCTATGACTAGCATTTATGCTTATAGGCTGTTTATAGGCTGTTTATAGGCTATTCTAGTTCATAGTTTGCAATATTGTTCTAGTAGAGTTCTAGGGTAGTTCATGGCTGTTCATAGCTATTCACTAATAATAGTTTATAGTCTATGACTAGCATCCATGTTCATAGCTATTTTGTTCATAGCTCTTAGTAAAATAGTTTACAGCTTTTAGTAAAATAGTTTATAGATTAATTAACCATTTTTCTAATAGCAAAGTTGATAACATATGCTATATAATTTATATAATATCTTTAGTTAAAATTAATATTATTATTATCTAGCCATTTTTATTATAATTTTGTTATTACTATTGAATTGTTTAAAGTATTATCTATTGTAATAGCAAGAATCTAATAAATATATTATTTAAATTAATTAGTGTGACAAATGTACTAATAATCAGTCATTCTATATTTAAATATATCAAGTGAGAATACTTAGAGTATCAGATATAATATCTCCCTTTGTATATCCTTACTATAGCTAAATATGCTATACTCTTTAGGCTTTACTACAACTAATATTGAGATATTCCAAGACTCTATGTAAACTGATTTATTTAGGTAGAAAATAGAGGGAGTATTTATACAAAATTGAAGAAACTGAAAGAACAAATAAGAAAGACTTTGCTACAAGTATAACTCAATAACTGTAAATAATATCTCATTGATAAAAATGAGATTGGTTACTAAAAACTATGTTTATCACTAGTGGTGAGATTGCTTGCTAAAAACAATACTAACTAAAAATGGAAGGAAATGAAAGGTTGTGATAACTCTAAATCAGGCATAGTACTAAATTTGTAGAAATTAGGCAAGTTGGGGGTTAGCTATCATATCTGAGCTCAACTGGGAGGATCTTATCTTCAAGACTAAATAAAAGTATGATAATCTTATCTTCAATAACTTGACAGATTGGAGCAATCTCCACATAAGTAAGTTTTACAATATCAATAGTTTTTCCATAAAAGCCAGCAAGGATCTATTCATATCTAAGAAAGAGCATATAGATTCTATTAGCTATATCTTTTTTGAACTTTGATAATAGTATCTCTTATTTCTGTAAATAATATCAGAGGTAGTAGGTATATCTCTGATGAAATCTGATTATAATATTAGTAACTCGGCTTTAATTGCATAATCATTCATAATACTATTGCATCAGAATAAAAAGTCTTTCAGGGTCTTTCTCTTTATTTAGGGGAACCAGATCGATTAAGTCTAGCCCCATCATCAGTGCTTTCTTGATTGCTTTTTCCACATCCTTCTAGTGGTTATATCTGTTTGGTATAATAGATTTTAATCTTACTTTAGTAGACCGAGGTAGGAAGAATAGAATCATTAAGTCTCCTAAGCTAAATTGTACTCTCTTTTATAGCTTATATATAGTATAGTTCTTTTCATTTCAGTTGTAATTTAGCTAACTATGATGATTCTACAATGTTTTAATATATGAGGACTTGATCTCTAATATACAAGAGGGTCACATTTGCTTTCCTATTTTGGTTTATCTGTTGTCTTTTCTGTACCTTATTAATAAATATAGATATCTTCTTTTAGATTAATTATAATCTACTGATATCTTGTATGATATAAGTTTATAAATGATTGTCATATATTCTAATATCTTTTTCTGGATGGTAAAACTCTCAGTTTAGTAATCTTCTATATATAAGTTTAAAGGGGCTAAACTTTGTTAATACCTGATGAATGGTTCAAACTATAAAAAAGGTGCTATCAAGATAATAGTTTTATGATACTTCTTGATCGATAATCTTCACCAAAATGTTCTTAACCATCTGGTTGGTGCACTCAGTTTGACCATTTTTTTATAGGTGGTATGATATTATTCAGATATACTTGATATAATAAGTCTGCTTAAGTTCTCTGATCAGTTCATTTAAAAACTTCGTACCTCAGTTGCTGGTTATTTCCTTCAGTACTATATACTTATAGATAATATCAGTATGTAGAAATTTAGCTACTATCTATATATTTACATCTTCAACTACTATTGTCTTCAGATATTTTGTAAAAAAATTGACTGCTAAAATAATATATCTCATTAATGTTACTAGTATAGATCCCATAATATCTATCCCAATGTGTAAAAATAACTCAGCCTTGATGATTACAGAAGCAGCTCAGAGTATATCTTTTGCTCTTACTCATTTTTGATATGTATCACAGTTTCATATAAAGTTGATTATATTATCTTGTATCCCAGACTAATACTAAATTTCTAAGTTAATATAAAGTATTATTCTAGGCTACATGTTCAGATAATGAATGGTTGTATACTAATGATAAAATGTTTAATATATCCTTCTCTTGAATTACTAGGATAATGTATCTCTCTTTTTTATAATATAGTAAGTTATTTTAAATTTCATACTGTTTGCCTGTAGTTAATAAAATGTTCTTCATCTAATCCTCCATATCTTCTCTGATTTCTCTCCTTATCAACCAAATCACTAAATCATAGTATAATATTATATTTATTATTGTGCCTAGCCTTGAGCATCCAATAATAGCATTCTGCTAAGTGTATTGACATTCTGATTCCTCTTTTCTTTTCTAAATTTCACCATAAAGTCACATTCTTAAAGCATCATAATCTATTATACATACATTCTACTTAGATTAGATCTGTTAAACAGCTATTTAAGCACCAAATAGTCTGTGATAACTTTAAAATATTATCCTATAAGGTAATACCTAAACTACTTAACTGCTCATATAACTACAAGACACTCCAATTTGATTGATTTATAATTCTTCTCAGCATCACAGGTTCCTTAACTTGCATAACAAATTACCTATTTTAGACCTTTGGTATCATCTTGTGAAAGAATGGCATCTATCCCTATTAT
>RBNK01001205.1:0-16908 GCA_003990785.1 Endogone sp. FLAS-F59071 | reverse complement strand
AATTGCAGCTTGACAACCTGAGATCTACGCAATCATAGCATCTACGCAATTATAACTGCGATTACTGTAAGTGTTTATTTAAAATCATAAACAACACGTCAAACAAAGCGATAAACAACGTGACAAATGACACCGCGATAAAGTAACGCGATAAACAACACATAACGACATAGCATTCAATGACATGACACAATGAAATGGACAACCTATATGCATCATCGTCATTAGCAACAAGATCGACAAGATTGCAGTCTAAATCAAAAACAGACAACAGATATCAACCCCCTGACGATGATGACGAAGGATTGGATAGAAACCATCAGAGCAATATTGCATTTAGCCTCGATCAACAGGAACAGATGGCTACAACGATCAGAAATCAGGAAGATAAATTAGACACGCTTGCAACCCTAATGGGCGAATTGATGACAAAAATCGACAAAACAATCACATCACCTAGCACACCAACCAATCAAAATGTAGCTACAGAAGGCAATATGCCATGACCATCACCATCATCAACAACATCAACAATGCTTAACGATCTGGTGAAGGAGTACCTGAGATCGATCAACAAATTCGATGAATCGGATGGCACACCCAGATTGTTTGATTACTTTGATGCTATAGAACAATTTATCACCAGTGCCAATCTATCAGTACAAAAGGAGGAAGTCAATGCAGCGATCAGTAAAATTACAGGCAATGCTAGAATGTAGCTACGGAGGCACGTGAACACATTGGGAGAATTTGATTCGTGGGATGAGCTTAAAGAGGCTATGATGCAAAAATACGCACTAATGGAACAATTGTTACGAATGCGCGATAAGCTTGCGATGATGAAGCAAAAAGGATCAATCGAAGATTATAATGATGCATTCAACCGGATCATGGTGCAAATCAAAGATATGACCGACACAGAAGCTATACTGCAATATCTCCGGGGTCTAAGCCCCAGGTACTGGGAATTAATACTTGCACGGGAGAATATGCCGACAATGCTGGAGGCTTTACAACTCGCATGCATCAGGTTCGACCTGGATAACAAACAAAGGCACGACGAAGCCCACGCGACAGACCGAGGTGGCTACCGAGGTGGCTACCGAGGCAGCGACCGAGGCGGCGACCGAGGTGGCTACTGAGGCGGGGGTTGCGACAATCGAGGCGGAAGCGCCGGATGAAGCTAAGGCTATAACAACAATAACGGAAACAATCGAGGAGGTCATAATGACAGAGGCGACCGAGGTAGCGATCGCGGAGCCAATCGAGGTGGGAATTTTCAGGAACACCCTCGGAAATGTTATGTCTATGAGGGAGAACATGGAATATTTCAATGCAACAAATTCAATAATTAGGTAAAAACAGAAAAAAAAAAGGCTAAACCGAGAGCCGAAGCAAATCTGGCGATCAGCGCTATCATCGATTCGGGCACTACGCAACATATGTTCAACCAATTGGAGCTCTTTGAGACGGTGGCTGAGTACGATGGCTTGGTCACGTATGCAGGGAATGAGAAATTACACGCGACGTATATTGGGACAATTGAGCTCAATGATGAGCTGAAATTATGGGACATCTTATATATACTGGAGATTGCTAGAAATTTAATATTTGTGCAGGCATTGACACGTAACAGCAATGACATAACCTTCAAGAGCGACAGATCAGTAATTAAAATCGGCACAGATCATGAAGAAATTAAAATCGGACAAGCCGATGACAACCTATTTCATTTATCGACATTAGAGCTAGAGCTAGAAGCAAACATCACTGATTTCAAGATTGCAAACATTGCCAATTCTAAGATCGATGACTATATATTATGGCATCACCGACTAGGCCATCTGGGCCGAAATACTCTGCAATCAATCAACAAATTTGTCACAGGGCTCGGAGATGCATAGCTGCCAACTAGATAAATCGAAATATGCACCAGGTGTGAACACACGAAGTCATACCGCAAGCCATTCGGACATGCGAAAAATCGATCGATGGAGCCTATCGGAAGGGTGCATATAGATCTATGCGGGCCGATGCCCACGCCATCAGTCAATGGAGCAAAATATATATTAACTTTCATCGATAATGCTACTCGCTACGTCACAACATATTTTATTGACAACAAAAGTGACATATTTGATCAATTCCAGACATTCAAGGCATTCGCCAAGATGCAATTGGGCCAAAAACTCAAGATTCTCTGATCAGATAGAGGAGGAGAGTATGTAAACACCGAGATGTGTGAATTTTTAATCAAACATGGAATTCATCACGAAATGACGACACTGGATACGCCGTAACAAAACGGTGTAGCCGAATGATATAACCGGACATTGATAGAGTCAATCCGGGTAGTTAAAATTACTGCTGGCATACCTGACGAACTCTGGGCGGAACTTGCCGCAAGTGCTACATATTTACGCAACCGATTGCCAACATGAGCCAATAAGGAGAGTACTTCACCATTTGAATTATAGCACGGTCACAAGCCTGATATCAGTAACTTGCGCATCATATGGGCTGATGCGTATATACATATTCGCAAGGGAAAAAGGTCGAAGCTGGCGCCCTGATCTAAAAAGCTTAAAATGATTGGCTATCATGATGAAAAGAAGGCGTACAGGCTCTGGGATCCAACCAATAGGAGGATAGAGATCAGCCGCGATGTCACATTTGATGAATCTATTATATTAAAATCCTCAACAATCATCAACCCAGAAGATCGAGAATATGTCATTGAAGCGATCATCGGAGAATGCAAGATTGATGAAAAAAGGCAATATCTGGTTAAATGGCTAGGCTATGATGATGATGACAATACCTGGGAGCCAATCGAACAATTGATCGACACTGAAGCTCTACAAATTTGGTAAGATCGCATATCAGAAGCTAATTTAATTGAATTAACCAATGACCCAATGACCTACAAGGAGGCAATTTCTCTGTCTGACGCAAAGCTCTGGGAGGAAGCAATCAATCAAGAGCTTAAATCACTTAAGAATAATGACATATAGACGATTGTACCTGAGGTGCCTGCGGGACACAAGCCGATTGGATGCAGATAGGTATTTAAAAAGAAACTCAACACTGATGGATTGGTTGCCAGGTACAAAGTGAGATTAGTAGCCAAGGGATATTCACAACAGCAAGGAATTGATTACGATAAAACATTTGCTCCTGTGGAGAAATTCACATCGATCAGGGCACTTTTATCGATTGGAGCAATCTTAAACTTAGAAATTTATCAAATGGACATAAAAACTGCGTTCCTGAATGGCGATCTTGATGAAGAGATCTACATGACGGTACCTGCAGGTCAATTCTAGCTTTAGCTTTCTTCAACCAGCTGTTACCCAAGATGGCATTGTAGGATTGTGCATTGGTGACAACCATTCTGACAGGGATTATTTCTGTTCCAAACTGGACTGGTACTTCTCAGAGTACTTCTAGAGGTATGCTGCTTTTTCCACTTGCGACGACCAAGGTGGAGGTAGTGAGTTCGTCAATATCCCATCCTAGGTAGTCTAGGAAATGCTTAGCGATGATACTGACTCCTGCTCCAGTGTCAATAATGACTGAGTATGCTAATCCTCCAATGTTGCATTGTGCATAGGCAGATGAGGTATAGGTTCGCTCCTCTTATTCTTCAGCGGTATTAACTTCCTCGAATCGGATGGTTGGTTTAGTTTCGGTAATCTGCATCTTCACCTTCTGCTTTGTTGACGGTACAATCTGGAAGAGTTGTTTGAAGGTAATGTTTGCCTTCTGACTAGCAATATCCTTCCATGGGTCATACTCGAATTCTCTAACCTTCCTAGGCTTCTTTTCCTTATTTTCTTCCTGATCCATCATTTCTTCATCTCCGGTGGTCAAAGTAACTGTTTCGCCGAGTTGCATTATCTGTTTGAAGGCTTTGTCCTATTGGTCCTCATTCAGCTGTTGTCTCTGTGTTGGCTTCTTAGGCTTCTCGATAACAACTTCTGGTTCCTGAGTGGGTTTCTTTCTTGGGTAGGGAGTCTTTCTTGTGGTAGTGTGGCTGACTGCTTCAACCAGGTAGGCCTCCAGGTATTCTTCACCAAATTCTTCATCTTCTTCTTCGATTTCTTGCACTACATTGGCATGGTCAGCCTTCTTTACTTCTTCTTTCTCCCGTCCTTCCTTCCAACTCCTAGTTCGGCAATCCTTGGCAAAGTGACCACGTCTCCCACAGAGAAAGCAATTTATTTCGGTCTTGTTGCGTTCTTCAGCGACAAAGGTTCCTCTCGGTTGCCTGTTCTGGCGGATCACCTTGGCTTCAAGGTCAGCTATATGTGCTGTCATCTCTGAGAACATCTTAGTAATCTTCTCCATTTCATCCTTATGAGTTGTTTTTCCTGTTTTTGCTATGACTGTTGGTTTGATAGTGTCCTCCTCGGGTGGTTCAGCTAATGCAGATACCATTTGAACTATGGGTATTCCAGTGCTGAATTTTCTGCATAAATCTTATGGTAACTTGTCATATAGGGATGCTGAATGTCCTGCTTCAGTATCCCAAAAGGCCTGTGCCATCCTGACTTTCTCTTCCATACTTCGAGAGCCAAACCTCTTGATATGGCATTAGATGTCTGTGGGTAAGCCATTCATGAACACCATTTCTCATACAACCAGGCTGGTTTCTCCACAGAGTTGCATATACTGATCGATGGTATTAACCCAGTCTTCCGGGCATTGATTGATTGACATCTTCATGTTGAATAGCTGTTTTTTGATTGATTCTCACTTCTGTTTGGTGAAATACTTTTCTTCTAACCAGGCTCTAGTAACATCCCAATGAGCGGTGGCTAATGTTGCAGTGGGGGGGTTATTTTCAGCTGCTGCTGTGGCTGCGAGGAGTAATCCTCCTAGTCCAGTGGCTGCTACATCTGTTAGAGCCACACGGTAGGCTTCTCTTGCAGGTCCTCTCAGTTGGGTGGCCAGGATGGGCAACCATCAAGTGCTGACCGTTCCTTTGGCTGCGAAGTAGCTTTCCAAATCATCCAGGAATTCTCGGACATATTCCTTGGTGTATCTGTAAAAGGTAGGTAGTCTGTCTACCATGGTTTCTTCGTCCTCTTGAAGTCTTCTCCTAGGTAGTTGTAGTAATATGGGTGGTGGCGGTGGTAGTGCCGTTCTTGCTTTTGTCTTCCACTATGAGTTTCGGCAAGTTCAGTTACGCAATATAGGTAACAAATCGGTCGATGTGTTGATTGATTTCCTGCCAGTCAGCACCAATTGTAATGGACTAAAATATATTAATGATGAAGTACTCGGAATTGAGCAAGTGCAGAAAATACGTTTCAGGGGTCTTAGCGGTTTATGCGGTAGTATCTTAAGAAGGGTGTCAATGTAGGTGTTAACTAGCAAGAATTAAGTGTAATTGATCGAATAAAGTGTATCTGTTAGAATCTCGAAACTATCCAATTGCTTACTCCTTGAGTAAGGCTTCAGTATCCTTTAGGTTGTCTGTTGTAAGCTTCCTTAGCTTGTTGCAGTCCGAAATTTATTGATAATTGCGAGCGGGGTATTTATAAGAAATTACAAGGTGCTATACGGGCAGCTACCTAGGTTACTACTTGAATTTCTGATTGGCTCGGCTAAATATAAGGTACAAATTGATTGGCTAAGATATAATAAATGATATATCAGGTTATAATGTAATTGGGCGACGAAATAATATATCAGATTGAAATACTATTTTAGGTTATAGTGTGATTGCAGATCTCAGCAACATTACAAGTCTCAGCAACGTTACAAGTCACATGACTCTGATCTCACATGATCAAATTGTATATCGTCACAAAATATTCTGTCACAATAAATACACACATATTAGCTTTATAAGCTAGCATGCTCTTTTACTCCAAAAACACACATTCGAAGATCAAATTTCAACAGGTTATGAGCCCCGAGCTGCTCAAATTGCAGCTCAACAACCTGAAATCTACGCAATCATAGCATCTATGCAATTACAACTGCAATTACAGTAAGCGTTTATTTAACATTATAAACAATATGTCAAACAACGTGATAAACAATGCGACAAATGACACCGTAATAAAACAACGCAATAAACAACACGTAACAACATAGCATTCAATGACACGACACAATGAAATAGACAATCTATACATATCATCATTGTCAGTAACAAGATCAACAAGATTGTAGTCTAAATCAAAAACAGATAACAGATATCAACCCTCTGATGATAACGACGAAGGATTGGATAGCAACCATTAGAGTAATATTGAATTTAGCCTCGATTGAAAGAAATAGATGGCTACAACGATCAGAAATCAGGAAGATAAATTAGATACGCTGGCAACCCTAATGGGTGAATTGATAGCAAAAATCGACAAAACAAACACATCACCTAGTGTGCCAACCAATCAGAACGTAGCTACAGAAAGCAACATGCTACAAAGACAATTACCATCACCATCACCAACAACATCAACAAAGCTTAATGATCTGGCAAAGAAGTACCTAAGATCGATTAACAAATTCGATAGATCAGAAGGTGCACCCAGATTGTTCGATTACTTTGATACTATAGAGCAATTTATCACTAGTGCCAATCTATCAGTATAAAAGGAGAAAGTCAATGCAGCAATTAGTAAAATTACAGGCAATGCTATAGAGGCATATGAACACATTGGGAGAATTTGATTCATAGAATGAGCTTAAAGAGGCTATGACGCAAAAATATGCACCAATGGAATAATTATTATGAATGCACGATAAGCTTGCGATAATGAAGCAAAAGGGATTGATTGAAGATTATAATAATACATTCAACCGAATTATGGTGCAAATCAAAGATATGACTGATACAGAAGCTATACCGCAATATCTCTGGGGTCTAAGCCCCAGGTACTGGGAATTAATACTTATGTGGGAGAATATGCCAACAACGCTGGAGGCTTTACAACTCACATACATCAGGTTCAACCCGGATAGTAAACAAAGGCATGACGAAGCCCACGTGACAGACCAAGGCAGCTACCAAGGCGGCGACCGAGGTGGCTACCGAGGTGGCGACCGAGGTGGCTACCGAGGTGGCGGTCATGACAATCAAGGCAGAAATGCCAGATGAAGCCAAGGCTATAACAATGATAACAGAAACAATCGAGGAGGTCATCATAATGACCAAGGCAGCGATCGCGGAGCCCATCGAGGTGGGAATTTTCAGGAACACCCTTGGAAATGTTATGTCTATGAGGGAGAATACGGAATATTTTAATGCAACAAATTCAACGATTGGGTAAAAACAGAAAAAGAAAAGGCTAAACCGAGAGCCAAAGCAAATCTGGCAATTGGTGCTATCATTGATTCGAGCGCCATGCAACATATGTTTAACTAATTAGAGATTTTTGAGATAGTGGCTGAGCACAATAGCTTGGTCACATGTGCAGGGAATGAGAAACTATGCATGATGCACGTTGGGACAATTGAGCTTAACGACGAGCTGAAATTACAGGACATCTTATATGTACTAGAGATCACCAGAAATTTAATATCTGTGCGGGCGTTGACATGTGATGGAAATGACATAACCTTCAAAAGCGACGGATCAGTAATTAAAATCAGCACAGATCACGAAGAAGTCAAAATCGGACAGGCTGATGGTGACCTATTTCATTTATTGACATCACCAGAGCTAGAGCTAGAAGCAAACATCACCGATTCCAAGATTGATGACTATACATTATAGCATCACCAGCTGGGTCATCCGGGCGAAAATACTCTGTAATCAATCAACAAATTTGTCATAGGGCTCAGAGATATGCAGCTGTTAACTGGACAAATCAAAATATATGCCAGGTGTAAATATACAAAGTCGCACCGCAAGCCTTTTAGACATGCAAAAAATTGATCGATGAAGCCTATCGGAAGGATGCACTCAGATCTGTGCAGGCCGATGCCCACACCATCAGTTAATGGAGCAAAATATATATTAACATTCATTGATAATACTACTTACTACATTACAATATATTTTATTAACAACAAAAGTGATACATTTGATCAATTCCAGATATTCAAGGCATTTACCAAAATGCAATTGGACCAAAAACTGAAGATTCTCTGGTCAGATGGAGGAGGAGAGTATGTAAACATCGAGATGTGCGAATTTTTAATCAAAAACGGAATTCATTATGAAATGATGATGCTGGACATGCCACAACAAAATGGTGTTGCCGAACGATATAACTGGACATTGATGGAGTCGATTCGGGCCATTAAAATTACTGCCGATATATCTGACAAACTTTGGGGTAAACTTGCCATGAGTGCTATATATTTATGCAACTAATTGCCAACATGAGCCAATAAGGAGAGTGCTTCACCATTTGAATTATGATACAGTCACAAGCCTGATATCAGTAACTTGCATATCATATGGGCTGATGTATATATACATATTCGCAAAGGAAAAAGGTCAAAACTGGCGCTCCAATCCAAAAAGCTTAAAATGATTGGCTATCATGACAAAAAGAAGGCATACAGGCTCTGAGATCCAACCAATAGGAAGATAGAGATCAGCCACGATGTCACATTTGATGAATCTATTATATTAAAATCCCCAACAATCGTCAATCTAGAAGATTAAGAATATATCATTGAAGTGATCATCGGAGAATGCAAGATTGATGAAAAAAGGCAATATCTGGTTAAATGGCTAGGCTATGATGATGATGACAACACCTGGGAGCTAATTGAACAATTGATCGACACTGAAGCTCTACAAATTTGGCAAGATTGCATGCCAGAAGCTAATTTAATTAAATCGACCAATGACCCAATGACCTACAAGGAAGCAATTTCTCTATCTGATGCAAAGCTTTGGGAGGAAGCAATCAATCAAGAGCTTAAATCACTTAAGAATAATGACACGTAGATGATTGTACCTGAGGTGCCTGTGGGACGCAAACCGATTGGATGTAGATAGGTATTTAAAAAGAAACTCAACACTGATAGATCGGTTGCCAGGTACAAGGTGAGATTAGTGGCCAAGGGATATTCACAACAGCAAGGAATTGATTATGATAAAACATTTGCTCCCATGGTGAAATTCACATCAATCAGGGTACTTTTATCGATCGGTGCAGTCCTGAACTTAGAAATTCACCAAATGGACATAAAAACTGCATTCCTGAATAGCGATCTTGATGAAGAGATCTACATGATGGTACCTGAAGGAATCGACCAATTGGAGCTGTCACCGAGAGCTGTGTATAAGCTCAATCGATCATTGTATAGACTAAAGCAATTACCTCATATGTAGAATCAGAAGATCAACAACTACCTCAGCCAATCAAATTTTATAAGACTATAATCAGATCACAGCATTTATCTAAGAAGAAGACAAGACAATCAATCACTGATAATTATTGCTATATATATCAATGATCTACTAATTCTAGCTGATTCGATAGAAATGATGAACAAATTCAAGGCGGAACTTAGCAATACATTTGATATGACAGACTGTGGTGAAATTAAACATTTTTTAGGTATTCAAGTCATGCATGATAGAAAAACACACATGATCACAATTGATCAAAGCTACTTCGCCAATTAAATCATTACAAGATTTAATATGACAGATGCCAAGCCAATCAGTACACCCCTTGATCCATCCATTCAACTCAAAGCTGAAGGGGGAAAATCCGCAGACCAAAGTCTATTTAGACAAATGATCAGTAGTATAATATATCTGATGATTGGGATGAAACCTGATCTAGCTGCTGTTGTCAGCATCATCAGTCAATTTTCAGCCAATCCAATGCAAGAACATCACCATGCTCTTAAACGATTATTAAGATATATTAAAGGAACAGCTAATTATAAGCTGTGCCTTAGATGCAATCAGGATCTAAGACTGATCAGTTTCAGTGATACCAACTGGGGAGGAGACATTAACATATGACAATCAACCACAGGCTATATTTTTAACCTATCAGGAGGAGCCATCAGCTGGTCAAGCAAATGCCAACCAACTGTTACCCTATCAACAACTGAGGCAGAATATATGGTATTAGCATATGTGACGAAAGAAGCCATTTGGCTATGCACCCTATTAGATAAGCTAAGATATTTGCCAAATTGTGCAACAACCTTATTTGAAGACAACCAATCAGCAATCGCCCTTGCCAAAAATCTAATTAATCACACTCAATCAAAGCATATCGACATTCAGCATCACTTTATTCAAGAGAAAGTTGAATCAAAGGTGATAGATATTGTTTATATAGCGACAGATGAAATGATCGCTGATGCATTAACCAAGCTACTTACATGACCCAGACTTCAAATGTTGATTGCAAAAATGGGCTTACATAACTAATCTTTTTTTCTTTTTTCAACAACTTTTATTTCTCTTACCATATCATTCTTATCCCTCAAGTAGTATTTTATATATAGTTATTTGCAGTAAATGTACTTCATGGATGCCATTCGTGATGTACAGTTGAACATTTTATTTTTATTCCTTTATTTTTATTTATTTATTTTTATTGAGATATGTCAAGCAGGGGGAGTGTTGTAATTATTAGCTTATTATATCTCTCTCTCCCATCATTAACGATCAATTATACATCACTCAATTGTGGCTTAGATGATCTTTGTTTGTATCAACCAATCATAAATTAACATTAATAAATACACACATATTGGCTTCATAAGCCAGCATGCTCTTTTACTCCAAAAACACACATTCAAAGATCAAATTTCAACAGACTATACCCTAGAACCAAAATCATTAGCCTTTGTGAAGACTGGAATCACTATTGCCCTACCACCTAGACAATATGTATAAATATGGGCAAGAAGTAGACTTTACTATAACTCTGGAATAGGAGCCTTCCTCAGATTAATAGATGAAGACTATAGAAGAAAAATTGAGTTTGGATTAGTTAATCATAACCATAGCCAATTCAAAGTATACCAAGAAGATTAGATTACCCAAATGGTAATCATCAAATGTGAACAGCAACCTTTGAAAGAAATGAAAGACTTAGAGGAAACATAATATAGAAAGAAAGGATTTAGATCTACTGGACAAGCTAATGAAATAATAGAGAGATTGAATGATTAGAAGAATACCAAAAAGCATATCTACTCCCTTAATAAGAATCTGTTGCTGAATTAGAAGAAACAGCTACAAGACCTACTAAAGGAGTATGAGAATATCATTATAATCAGCTTCAAGGATCTCCTAGACCAAGCCTTCTTTACTTACCACATCAATACAGAAGATGCTAAACCAATCAAGCAAGCACCCTACAAGTTGCTAGCCAACTACTATGACTTTATATGAAAGCATGTTTAAGAATTATTAGAGTCAGGAGTAATTATATAATCAAAGAGCCTCTGGATATCATCTATCAGCATAGTGCTAAAGAAAAATGGATAGAGAATAGTTATTGACTACTACAAGTTGAACTTAGTCATCAAGAAGCATGTATATCTGATCTTGCACTCAGAAGACTTACAGAATATGTTGAAGAAAGTACAAATCTACTCAACTCTTAATCTATAAGCAAAATACAACCAAATTGGAATGACACCTAAAGCACAGGAGAAATTAGCATTTATTATACTATTTGGATAGTACTAATTTACAAAAATATCTTTTGAACTCTGCAATGTATCTGCCACCTTCCAAGTTGTAATAAATGAGATCTTCTATAACCTGATTAGACATGAAGTAATTGTATACATTAATGATATTAACATCTATACTAAGACCTTTGCAGAATACATAGTGACCCTAAAGAAAGTATTTGAATGACTTAGAAAATATAGATTAAGGATTAAGCTAACAAAATACTACTTTAGATAGAAGAAAATTGAATATCTTGGATTTATAATCAATGGAGAAGAAATTTACCCAGATTCAAAGAAGACTGAAATTATTAAAGCCTTTCCAACTTTGCAAGATAAGATAACCTTATAAGGATTTTTAGGAGTGATCTAGTTCTATAAAAGGTTTATCCTCAGATATTCTGAAATTGCTATACCCTTACATATGTTACAAAGAAAAGAAAGAGTATGAGAATGGATGCCAGCTATACAAACTGCCTTTAACCTAATCAAGGAAGCACTTATCTATGCACTAGTAATGGCAAGGCCAGATCTTACAAAGGTGTTCAAGTTATATATAGATGTATTATCATTCAGACTTGGAGCAATCTTAGCACAAGATGACAAAGATGGAGAATATGTAATTACTTATGTAGGATAAGCTACCCATAGAGCAGAACCTTCCTATAGAGCTACCTAGCTAGAATATATAGTAGTTATTTGGGTTGTATAGCACTTCCATTACTTCCTAATTGGAAAACAGTTCACTTTGATAATAGATCACTCAGCTCTTAAATGGCTCTAGAATAAACTGAATCTAATAGGAATATATACACAATAGCTAGCTATACTATAGGAATATAATTTTACAATGTAATACAAAAAAGGATGGAACTATTAGAATATGGATACCCTCTCACACTTACCCTAATTTATCTGATATCAACACCCCAAACCAAAAAGAATATACCTATCTAATTAATACTAAACTTTATAACAGATATTTAGATTACCTCAATAACTAACCTTTATTGAGATGATGAATGAAAATAATCAACAGATTATACAAATAATAGTACTCAACTATTTTATTAAGAGCAATATACTTTACTAATAACACAGAGGACAGATATAACTTGTAGTTCCTAAACACAAAAAGCAGATAGTACTTTAGACCTCTTATGATCATTAGCTTGCAGGACATATGGGTATAGACAAAAATATTATTGAAAGAATATGTAAAAAGTGTGAGGATGAGACTCTGGGATCAGCAAAATATGAAAGATTAAAGAGCTCAATCAGGAACCAGTAGCTGGGCTAAGGTCCATATATGTAGAGGATCAGAGAGTGTATAAAGTAAAATGTAGGGGAATAATACTAGAAATTCAAAGAGTTATATGTGTTTTATGGGGCACAAAGGATGGTAAGTTCTTGGATGTATATTAACAATCAAGTTAATCTGTCAATGTCCAAAAGCAATATATCTCAATGTATCTCAGCTTGAAAATTACTAAGCAAACACTTTCTTCACTAATTTCATTTAGGTCTTAGACTTTCTATTTGGGCTCAAGCTCAGATAAAGATTTATTAAATGAAAATAAAGAGAGTATTTATACAAAAACTTAAGGGATAATAATAATACATCAGAAATTGCTAAGAAATTGTAGATCAAGATCTTTATGGACAAATTGGATATGATTTCCGAAATTGAGGTGAAATTGCTGATTTCAGGGAGGTTGTCAACTTCCAGGAGGTCAGTGATAGTAGGGAGGTCAGTGATAGCAGGGAGGTCAGTAACAGCAAGGAGATCAGTGACAGCAGGGAGGTCAGTAACTTTCTATAGCACAGTGAAACCGTTGACCTCATAAGAGTTAGAAGACATAGCAGTGGTCTAAATCATTTGTAGCACAGCAATGTCCTCGGAGCTTTCGGAAGCTACGTTACTTTCAGGGGCTAGGGGTAGATCATCATTAACTTGGGGAATATCATCATCGAATTTAGGAGCTTCAAATATCAGATCATCAGGGACTACAGTGTTGAAGTCAAGGGCTATAATGTCTAGTTTGGCAGGATCATTGAGACTGTTTAGTTTGAACACTTTGAAATTGTCAAATACATAGTCTTCATTGTTCTGGGTAACATTATTTTCTGAGGACAAGGGTTCTTTGTTTTGTTCCTGAACTGCTGGTTCTGAGTCGAAATCTTCTAAAAAAGTATCAAGAATGTCCAAGCACTGACTGGTTTTCATTTGGCTCCAATGCTTAAAGCTTAGTCTTCTCAAATATAGTACCACTGTTAGCCAGTACTTGAAGACTTGATATGTTCTTAATCCAAGTTTCCTTTTATTCTTGTTGAGACCAAGGTCAAATGGCTCTGGGGCTTCTATGGTTGTATCTAATACATATCCTAATTAGTAGTAGGACTTGAAGTAGAACACATTCTATACTCTTACAAAGTGTTCTATGTTGTTGCATATAATGTCCACCATATCCAAGAGATCTTCTGTATAATCAACCTCGATGGGGGCCCATGGTTCCATGTCTTGATATAGAAGTGCTTGTCAAATCATGTTGGTTATGTTGAATATGTCCAGGGGAAGTGGTTGGGTCCTTCTTGCATTATTCTTTCTGATGTATAGTCCTGGTCTCTCATTAGTAGAATTCCTTATAGGCAGCATTGTCTTGATGTAGGATATTCAATGGTGGTTACTAAGGTTAAAATATATGTCTCCTCTCAATAGGCTGTTCTAGACAGTTTGCAGTTTGTGATATTGTTCTAGAAGTGTTCATAGTTTGTGATATTATTCTAGCAGAGTTCTAGAGTATTTTACAGCTATTTACTAATAATAGTTCATAGTCTATAACTAGTATCTATGTCCATAGCTATTTTGTTTATAACTCTTAGTAAAATAGTTTGCAGCTCTTAGTAAAATAGTTTATAGATTAATTAACTATTTTTCTAATAAAGGGAGAGAAACTTGATAAGAAGATCTACTAATTTTTTAAGTACTAGCTCTCAGTACTTCCCTACCTTGGAAGGCTCAGCTCTTACTACTGGAAAAGACTCACTTATGAACAGTGTCTAGTGTGATGGAACATTGTGTGATGACACCAATTTTGATCACAGTCACGTGACTTCAGTAATATTATGACCCTCAGTAATATTAAGATCCTCAGTGTTATTGAGATCTATAATATTACAATAACCTAAAATATAATTAGGGAGATATGAATGCCAAATCTACAGTCCGAACTAAAAAATATTTTACTAATCTTTTGCACTATTTGTATTTATTGTGTCTTTCTCTTCACATTTTGCTTTTCTCAATGAGTCAATTCAATGAGTCAATTCTTTTCTCACTCCATGTCATTATAACTTGTGCTAAGGGTAGTTGATATGTATAGTTAATTCTAGAAAATAATAATAAAAGAGTAATAATAAAAGAGAATCTTAAATATAATAATATCTCTGCTAATAATATAGACATGTTCTGCTTCAAAATTCAGCCTTCCTCATTGCCAATGAGATTATCTGAAGGTAAACACACTATGAGTTGTGAGCATGCAGCTACAATAATTCATGTAGCTTTAACATTGGAGATTCAGCTGGGTAAGGGTCGTGTTCTGCTTCAAGACTCGCCCAGAGCGTGGCGACAATTTCATTCATTCCCTAATAATTAATTAATTAATTAATTAATTAATTATATTAAATATGCACAGGTCAACTGGATCGAATCACACACATTCAAAACAGTCACACACAGATTTCCGACATACCTTCGAGATTCAGCTGGGCAAGGGTCGTATTCTGCTTCAGAGACTCGCCCAGAGCGCGGGCACCCGCAGCGCAGATGCTATTCCCTAGTAAATATATGCCCAGGTCAGCTGGATCGAATCACACACATTCAAAACAGTTACGAGCTGATTTCAGACATACCTCCGAGATTCAGCTGGGTAAGGGTCGTGTTCTGCTTCAGAGACTCGCCCAGAGCGCGGGCACCCTCAGGGCCGATGCTATTGTCTAGTAAATGTGCACAGGTCAGCTGGATCGAATCACACACAATCAAAATAGTTACACACTGATTTCAGACATACCTCCGAGATTCAGCTGGGTAAGGGTCGTGTTCTGCTTCAGAGACTCGCCCAGAGCGCGGGCACCCTCAGCGCCGATGCTATTCCCTAGTAAATATATGCACAGGTCAGCTGGATCGAATCACACACACTCAAAACAGCCACACACTGATTTCCGACATACATTGGAGATTCAGTTGGGCAAGGGTCGTATTCTGCTTCAGAGACTCGCCCAGAGCGCGGGCACCCTCAGCGCTGATGCTATTCCCTAGTAAATATATGCACAGGTCAGCTGGATCGAATCACACACATTCAAAACAGTTACGAGCTGATTTCGGACATACCTCCGAGATTCAGCTAGGTAAGGGTAGTGTTCTGCTTCAGAGACTCGCCCAGAGCGCGGGCACCCTCAGGGCCGATGCCATTGCCTAGTAAATGTGCACAGGTCAGCTGGATCGAATCACCACAATCAAAATAGTCACACACTGATTTCAGACATACTGGAGAGATCCAACTGGGTAAGGGTCGTGTTCTGCTTCAGAGACTCGCCCAGAGCGCGGGCACCCTCAGTACCAATCGTATTTACTAAAAAGTGCAAGAATATACAGGTCAGCTGGATCGAATCACCTATATTCAAAACGTCACACACAGATTTCCGACATACCTCTGAGATCCAACTGGGTAAGGGTCGTGTTCTGCTTCAGAGACTCGCCCAGAGCGCGGGCACCCTCAGCGCCAATGCTATTCCCTAGTAAATATATGCACAGGTCAGCTGGATCGAATCACCCACAATCAAAATAGTCACACACTGATTTCAGACATACATCCGAGATCCAGCTGGGTAAGGGTCGTGTTCTGCTTTAGAGACTCGCCCAGAATGTGGGCACCGTTAGCGCCGATTTTATTCACTAAATATAAGAACGCACAGGTCGTGAGCTATGTCCCATATTGCAGCTACAAATAGCAGTTTACATACTATGCATATTCAGCTGAGTTAAGGTCATGTTCTGCTTTAGAGACTCGGCTAAGGCACATACTACCTCATTATCAATGAAGATTCCTGTGTGTTGGGCAAAGTGACCCAAAAATTGTGAGCCATATCTCATTGTACAGTTATAAAAAAGAGTTCTAGCAACTCGGACATACCGGGAAAAGATATGGTTTCCGGAACTCCAGCTGGTATGAGCAACTTCAAGACCTCTGTATGTCCTTTGTCAATAGCTCGTTGGAG
>RBNK01001204.1:0-16910 GCA_003990785.1 Endogone sp. FLAS-F59071 | reverse complement strand
TTTTTTATTTTTTTATTTATTTTTATCGAGATATATCAAGCAGGGGGAGTGTTGTAATTATTAGCTTATTATATCTCTCTCCTATCAATGATCGATGCATCAACGATTGATGCTACGTCACTCGATCGTGGCTTAGACGATCTTTGTTTTGTATCGACCAATCATAAATTAGCATTAATAAATACATGCATATTGGCTTCATTAGCCAGTGCGCTCTTTTACTCCAAAACACACACATTCGGAGATCAAATTTCAACATTTAATACTCCTAATGAATCAAATCAAATCAAATCAAATCAAATCAAATTCCTCCAATCAGAAGGCTTGATTTTTAGAATCTATCCAATCAATAATTTTCCATGTCATGTGACTGTCATGTGACTGATTTGAATTAGGAGCACTATAAAAAAAAATTAATTCGATTCAGCAGCCAAAGTTTATCTATGCCGATGCTGTGTTTCCCGAGATGACAATAGGCAATACCTCGACATTTTATGCATGAACATCCTCCAACAAATCCATCAAAGACTTATACTTAATCTGGACAGAGCCGGAAACAAGCATCAGCTTTCCCTCCTTTCTCGTTCACAACGACACAACAAAAACCCTGGGTTACGCAGAGACAGTTTTTTAAAAGTCGGTGTTTGCGTGATAGGATTATACATATCAGAGCCAGATGTGAAAAGTTTGAAAAAACTCGCCTCGTGGAAGGTATATAATTAATTATTTATTTTTATCTTGCTTTTATTTTACAATCCACTGTGACCTGGGTATATCTATTGCCTTGCTAATATCGAGATCTTTTTTCTTTCTAAATACAAGGAATATGATAAGAACGCTTTTATTACCGAGGAGACATTAGTCAATGAACTCTACGCAACCGATTGATGTCACCCGGATAGAGCCGATTCCCACCACCAACGGCGCCCATCTCCGCGACGGTTTCACGCGTTCTCTTCTACAACAAATGTGCGACCAGAGTAAAGATCTCTCAGAAGATGATGAAAGGGTGCGTCAAAACATGATGCATGTCATATCTCAACACTTTTTTTTACACCGAAGGATGTCTTTAATACTCCATTCGGTGACCTTTTCCTTTTTTGTTGATCATCCAAGATTTAAATTAAAATACCCATTTTTGAATATATTTTGTTTGGTTACATTTACCTTTTTTTTTTAAAAAAATTTTTTTTTTTTCACTTCATTCTAACATTATCAATATTTAAGTTATAAATGAGATGTTTAGCGTGCTGGACTGATTCGTCGGTCATTCGAGCGAGGTCATTCGCTAGGGTTATTGGCGGCTAGGTTGACTATAACCGTTGGCAATGAGGTAAGTGATTCGGGCGGGTGTGTGTATGTCGGTCTGTCTGAATGCTGTATGTCGGTCAGACTGAATGCTGCGCGTCGGTCTGAATCTCGCCATGAGGTGTCGGGGGCGTGGGATTCGCGCGTGATTCCGTTTCTGAGCTTGGTGACTTGCTTTCGGCGATTCGTTTCTTGGCTGGGTCTCGTCATGTGTCTTGCTCTCTTTGTTGTCCAAATTTGTCTGTTCTCTTTCTCTCCGACCAGGGTTGTCTCGCTTGGGTCAGCAATGAGGTGTCTAGTCTGGGTAAGTCCTTGAGGTCGCGCCGAGATTCGGGGTGTGTGCTTGTGCTCGGGGTGGGTGGACCGTTCTAGGTCGTGAGATTCCGGGTTGTTCTTGCATGTGATTCCGGCGGGTACAAGAGTGGGGTCGTCCGCCGCTTCTGTCTTTCTTGCAACTCTGAACTCCAAAAGTCTTCTAAATCACACACTACTCCTTCTCCTATACTTTTTACTATGACTTCGCAGTTCCAACGATATCCAGTTACTCTTGACGATTTCGTGGAGTCAAATTCTTCTATCCTTGGCAAGTGTCACCAAGATGACGAGGGGTGACGAGGGTGATGAGGGTGACGAGGGTGACGAGGGTGACGAGGTCGTCCGCGAAACTCCTCCCTCATGTCAGTGGACTGGTGAGTAAACTGTTTTGAATACTTATATCTGTCTGAGCTCTAGTGATCAATTGGAAGTCTGCTTGATCATGAATGATTTCTTTTTATATGACTTTGCTATATCATTTAAACTTCTAGCATCTCTGGCTCCTTCTGTACATCATGTTGAATCTCCAACCTTGAGCAGTCCTTTGTTGAGTTCTTTCATCCTTGCTGAGGGTGACAGCCAGATTGTCTGTGAAACTCCTCTGGGTCAATGGTTTTGGGACATGGATTCTGAGGAAGCAGCTTGGTATTATGACTCAGGCTTGACTCCCAGTCCTGTGGCTCAATACACAGATTCTGATGATGATGATAGTGTGGCTACTCAGCTGCTCCCAATTGATAAAGACTTTGATAGAGATGTAACACTATATTCTGGTATATACTGCAGTAGGTGGGGATCTTCCTGAAGTATTTCATTTACTGATAGTTTTCTTCCACTATGTTTTTCTTATGTAATTAGAACTGTCCCAGAATCCGGTAACTTCTGAAGGATACTCAGATTCTTTCAGTGTTGAGAATCAAATCTTGGATTTAATTAATTCAAGCATTCTGGTCTCAACTTCTGAATCATCAGGGTCATCTGAGTTTGGGATGTTAGATAAAGAGAATAAGCCTTCTGAAGTTGTTGATAGGTAAATATCTACTTTATTGATTTTGTTAGAGTTAAGAATTTCTATTAATTTCTATGTAATTCTCTTTATCAGGGATAAGAGTGAAGTCTCTGAATCATTAGCAGGTTCTGATTTGAATAGATTTCAGACTTCAGTAAGAGCTATTTGAAGTTGGTATATTTTAGGGAGTCTATCTCTTGTTCATGCTGTTCTGTTTGATTCTGCTATTGTTCTGTTTGATTTAGATGAGAGTGATGAGTTCCTAGAGATTGACCAGGTTGGTCACTCATCTAAGTAAGTATTATAATTATATTGAATTCATCTAGTGAGAGAATCCTTATTAAATTATATAGGATTCTCATAATTAATATATGTTCTAAAATTGTTTTACTTTTGTCTAGGAGTCAACCTAAATAGATAACTATCCATTGCTTTGTTTTCCTCTAAGGGCTTCTGTAAGGTATGTCTATTCTTTTGTCTAATTATTTATTATTCTGACTAGAGCTGACACTTATTTCTTCTGCAATTATAGGATTAAGTTATTACTGTGGTTATTTCACTCTTAGGTTAAGATTCACCAGTTTTAGAGTAGTTTGGTTAGGTCTTATCCTAGATGGGACCTAGTCTTGCCAGTGATCTGAATCTACATTAGAATGTATATACTATAACTTTAAGTATTTGTCTTGACTGATGTCTGAGGCTCCAATATATTATAGCTTATTTTTTTATTTTTTTTTATATTTGCTTTTATAATAAAATCTAAACTGAAAATATATCTATCTTCCTCTATAGGTTTCAGCAAGTTCAATTTAGATGAGGGTTGAGAGCTTTATTGGAGGGAACTAATAAAGCTTCCTATCAGTTGATATTAAATGTAGTAGTAATCTCTCTAAGAGTGAGAACTATTCTCAAATAAAGAATACACTCAAATGGGCAGTGGAACAGATAAGAAGTAAGGGTGTTTAGCTTATTAAGGGGAGAGATATGGGATAAAATACAGTAGTAACTTGAAGGGGTGCAGGGTAGGAAGAAACTTTAATAAGGGGGAGAGGGGGGCAGATTCTTTATCCTATTCTAAACCTTCATATCCATGAGTAGTGAGTTAATACCTAATCAACCTTTAGGCTTTATAATGTGATCCAATCACTCTACCACTTTTAGAATCTACCTTAAATACTAACTCAAAACTGCAGATTTATTGATGGAGAAAAGGAGATATTTATATAAAAAGGTCAAAGCTAAATATATAATAAAGAAATAATATAATACAACTGATGAATAAGGTGATAGTTAAATAATGTGCTAATAATCTGATAATCAAGGACTGAGATGACTGAGCACTAATAATAATATTTGATAATATAATAAAAGTATGGGAAAACTGCTATATTAATTGATGGGAATGATCAGGATGGTGGGAAAGATTGCTGTGTCACTAGGGATTATGCAAGGTTTAGAAATTAATAGTTATCTAATAGTAAGAAATCAGATAGTTCTATCACCACTTCTTAGTAGATTTTATCAGCAATGATATTTAGATAGGGGGGGGGGATTGTCATCTAATTCTATAGAAATTTGGAAGAGTTGTATTTAGGCACTACAATACTTAAAAAATTTACTATCTATAAGAACAAGTATTAGCTTAATATTCTTATTTGAACTATAGTATAGTTAGAAATCCAAAGTAAAATATTTAATAGTAATATGGTCTAGATGCAGTTATGCATGTTTATAAATCAAAATAAATAAAGCTTGATATTGAAAAAGTTAAAATATATTGAATATCATAGTAAGAAGAAAGCTTATAAGCTGTAGGACTTTATAAGAGAATATATTGTAATTAGCTACAATGTTATTTTTGATAAGTCAGTTATGTTAAAAAGTATTTTACATATAAAGTATCTAAACAATAATAAGTATATCATAGAAACTATCATTAGTAAGAAGTTTTATAGAGACCAATAGCTCAATGATAGTTAGAATCTAAAGTTTTAATATTTGGTGAAATGGCTAGAATATTCTGATAATAATAATACAAAGGAACTTTTCTTATATATAATTAATACTAAAGTACTCATTATATAAAATAAAAATAAGCTTAACTATAAAGATTCTTTAGTACTTCTTACAGTAGCAGTTGTCTAATAACTCTATATTATATAAGAATGCAATTATGAATTATAAAGCTTTAGTATTAGTAAAGTATAATTGATAATGAGCTCTTATCTTTTTGAAGATAATAACACTTAGACAGTAATATCTAGTATATCTGTAAGCTGTCACCTAATTAGTTGTAAGTAGATTTTTAAAGAAAAATTCAATCCAGATAGATCTATTATACAATATAAAGCTAAACTCATTGTAAAAGGATATATATAGCAACTTAGTATTAACTATAAAGAAATATATATCCCTATTGTAAAATTTATATTAGTATATACTGTATTGACAATCAGTATAATTCTAAATCTTAAGATTTACCAAATAGATATGAAAACAGCTTTTTTTATATAGTAACCTCCTAGAGGAGATTTATATAGATATCTCTAAGAGATATGTAGATCTTAAGTCAAGTAAGAGATAGATATCATATAACCTAGATATCTAAGAAGGTAACAAGAACTTTAAATATAAGAAAAATTCTATCTATAAGCTTAATTATATATTGTATGGGTTAAAACAATTATTATGGATATGAAATCAAAATATAGATAAATTTTTAATATTAATGTAAGATGTAAGAGTGATATTATTAGACATTACAAATAACCATTACTATGCTACAGCACTACTTAGAACATTCTAGTTACTTGAAATAGAATTACCCAATATGGTAGTTCCCGATTTAGAAATACCAAATGAGGCATTGCTAAATAGAGCATTGCCAATTGAGAAATTACTCAATAAGGAAATTCCATTATAGGAAATTCCTTTTGTAGCATTACTATATTCAGAAATGCCTTTAGTAGTATTATCTATTAAAGTATTTCCTTTTTCTATATTACTTATCTTAGCATTACTCTTTTCAGAAATACTTTATATAGTATTTCCTTTTATCAAATTACTATCTCTAGTAATTTCTTTTTTGATTATTACCTTTTACAGTATTACCTTTTACTGCATTACTTATTTCAGTATTTCTTTTTAAAGTATTACTACTATCAGAAGTACTATCTTAGGCAGCTATCTTTATAGCAGTACTATCTAATCTTTTGTATAAATACCCTCTCAATTCTTTATTCAAAAAACAGAATGATCATTCCTATCAGTTCAATTTCTTAACTTCCCTTTACAACTCTTATATATAATACATTGTGATAGACTAAAATATATTAATAGTAAAATACTCAGGGTTGAGCAAGTACAGAAAATATGTTTTTAGGGGTCTTAGCGGTTTATGCGATAGTATCTTAAGAAGGGTAATGTGTTAGTATAAGTGTTAACTAGCAAGATTTAAGTGCAATTGATTGAATAAAGTATATCTGTTAGAGTCTCAAAACTATCCCAATTGCTCACTCCTTAAGTAAGACTTCAGTATTCCTTGGGTTATCTGTTATAAGCTTTCTTAGCTTGTTGCAGTCCAAATTTTATTAATAATTGCAAGCAGGGTATTTATAAGAAATTATAAGGTGCTATACAGGCAGCTACCCAGGTTACTACTTGAATTTCTAATTAGCTTAGCTAAATATAAGATACAAATTGATTGGCTAGAATATAATAAAATGATATATTAGGTTATAATGTAATTAGACAGTGAAATAATATATTAGATCGAAATACTATTTTAGGTTATAATATGATTGCAGATCTCAATAACATTATAAGTCTCAATGTTATTATGGGTCACATGACTGTGATCTTATGTGATCAAAATATATATCATCACAAAATGTTCTGTTACATCTCCTTCCTTTCTACAAGTTAGACTTTAAGATATAGTTCTAACTTGGAGAAATCTCTTTATAACTGTTTTACCTCCTCCTCTAGTTCCTTCACATCATTTTGTATAAGTTGGTATATTTGGAATAAACTGCACCGAAAGTGGTTCAGAGCACTAGGCTTATGCTTGAATAGTTGATAAATCTATTCAGCTATTTTTGTAGCATAGGCAGGGAGTGCTCCTCTGAGGGCTCATTGGTAGATTTCTCTATCCTTCTGGTTCCAAATATATTCAACTTCTTCTTTCCAAAGTCATGCGATTCAGTAGTATTCTTTCCATTCATTGATTCACACTAAGTGTTATCTTCTTTGAATATTACATATAATCGCTCAGGTCTTTTGTAAGATCAATTCTTCTATCTCCTCAAGGTTTTCCAGGGGTTTTATGTGTTGGTACACCTTGATCAGGCTGACTTGAACTTTATAAAAGTTATTCCAATGGGGCATAGTATTTTTTGAGGTAGTTTTAGTGAACAGTATAGGGTAAAATCATTCTTATCATTTTTTGTAACTGATACATAGTGTGATGGAACATTTTGTGATGACATATAATTTGATCATGTGAGATTACAGTCATGTGACCCATAATAACACTAAGACTCGAAGTGTTATTAAGACTTGAAGTGTTATTGAGATTCGCAATCACATTATAACCTAAAATAGTATTTCAATCTGATATATTATTTCGCTGCCCAATTACATTATAATCTGATATATTATTTTATTATATCTTAGCCAATCAATTTATACCTTATATTTAGCCAAACCAATCAGAAATTCAAGTAGTAACCTGGGTAGCTACCCATATAGCATCTTGTAATTTCTTATAAATACCTCGCTCGCAATTATCAATAAAATTTGGACTGCAATAAGCTAAGGAAGCTTACAATAGACAACCTAAGAGATACTGAAGCCTTACTCAAGGAGTAAGCAATTGAGATAGTTTCAAGATTCTAACAGATACACTTCAATTGATCATACTTAAATCTTGCTAGTTAATACCTATATCAACACATTACCCTTCTTAAGATGCTATCACATAAACTGCTAAGATCCCTAAAAACATATTTCCTGCACTTGCTCAACCCTGAGTATTTTGCTATTAATATATTTTAGTCTACTACAATTAGTGCCAACTAGCAGGAAATCAATCAACACCTCAACCGATTTGTTATCTATATTGTATAACTGAACTTACTGAAACCCATAGTGGAAGACAAAAGCAAGAATGGCACTACCACCACCACTGCCTGTATTACTACAATTACCTAGGAGAAGACTTCAAGAAGATGAAGAAACCATGGCAGACAGACTATCTATCTTTTACGGATATACTAAGGAATATGTTCAAAAATTCCTAGATGATTTAGAAAGCTACTTTGCAGCCAAAGGAATGGTCAGCACTTGGTAGATCCCTATACTGGCTGTCCAACTTAGAGGACCTATAAGGGAAACATACCGTATAGCCCTGATGGATGCAGCAGCTACTAGACTAGGAGGATTACTCCTTGCAGCTACCGCAGCAGCTGGAAATGGAGCTACAACAGCAGCAATAGCCACCACTCATTGGGATACTACAAGAGCCTAGTTAGAGGACAAGTATTTTACCGAACAGAAGCAGAAATCGATCAAAGAACAGCTATTCAACATGAAGATATTAATCAACCAGTGCTCAGAAGATTGGGTTACTACTATTGATCAGTACATGCAACTCTATAGAGAAACCAGTCCAGTTGTACGAGAAATGGTGTTTATAAACAGCTTACCTACAGATCTTCAATGCTATATCAAGAGGTTTGGCTCTTGAAGAATGGAGGAGAAAGTCAGGATGGCACAGGCCTTTTAGGATACTGAAGCAGGATACTCAGCATCCTTATATGACAAGTTATCACAAGACTTATGCAGGAAATTCAGCACTGGAATACCCATAGTTCAAATGGTATCTGCATCAGTTGAACCACCTAAGAAAGATACTATCAAACCGATAGTTATAGCAAAAATGGGAAAGACAATATACGAAGATGAAATGGAAAAAATTACCAAGATGTTCTCAGAGATGACAGCACACATAGCTGATCTTGAAGCCAAGGTGATTCGCCAGAATAAGCAACTGAGAGGAACCTTTGTTGCCGAAGAACGCAACAAGACTAAGATGAATTGTTTCCTCTGTGGAAGACATGGTCACTTTGCCAAGGATTGCCGAACTAGAAGTTGGAAGGAAGGACAAGAGAGAGAAGAGGAAAAGAAGGCCGACCATGCTAACGTAGTGCAAGAAATCAAAGAAGAAGATGAAGAATTTAATGAAGAATACCTGGAGGCCTACCCTGTTGAAGCAGTCAGCTGCACTACCACTAGGAAGACTCCCTACTCAAGGAAGAAACTAATCCAGGAACCTGAAGTTGTCATCGAGAAACCTAAGAAGCTAACACAAAGACAATAGCTGAATGAAGATCAATGGGACAAAGCCTTCAAACAAATAATGCAACCTGGTGAGATAGTTATCTCAACCACTGGAAATGAAGAAATGACCAATTAGGAAGAAAAGAAGCCTAGGAGGGTTAGAGAATTCAAATACGACCCATAGCAAGATATTGCCAGTCAAAAGGCCAACATTACCTTTAAACAACTCTTTCAGATCGCACCATCAATGAAACAGAAAGTGAAGATGCAGATTACAGAAACCAAACTAACCATCTGATTTGAGGAAGTTAATACTGCCAAAGAACAAGAGGAGTGAACCTATACCTCATCCACCTATGCACAATACAACATTGGAGGATTAGCATGCTCGGTCATTATTGATACTGGAGCAGGAGTCAGCATTATCGCTAAGCATTTCCTAGATCATCTGGGATGAGATATTGATGAACCTGCTACCTCTACCTTAGTCATTACAAGTGGAAAGAGCAGCGTACCTTTAGAAGTACTCCAAGAAGTACCAGTCCAGTTTGGAACAGAAATAATTCCTATCAGAATGGTCGTCACCGATGTACAATCCTACAATGCTGTCTTGGGCAACAGCTAGTTGAAGAAAGCTAAAGCCAGAATTGACCTGGATGCACAAAGGTTAATTTTCATCAACCATGGAAGAAAGTTTAGCATACTCTTGAATATTCAGAAAGGAGTAATACCGAAACTTACTCAGAGACTGGAAGATGAAAGTGATACAGATGAAGAAATAACCCCTAGACAGGCACATCTCAACTTGGTAGAAGAAGAAGCTAACATAGTAATCTACAGTGAATACCACCACCTGACGCCCCTGGAAAAGAATCAGTTGATTGAGTATAATATGAGAAATACTAGATGTCCATTCTGTGAGCAATGCATCTATTGTGCCAAAATGATGTGCACTTGCAGTGATACAAAGTTGATACCCTATCAGGACACCTTGGAGATACATTTGCCAACCGAGAAAAGAATCAAGAAACCAAGATTATCACAGACCCACTGAAGGACTCTACCCTTAATAAATCATGGACCGTATAATGGAAGGAACCCCCATCCATTCGCAGACAATACTGGAGAAGTATGGGACTGTTTTTGGATGAATATTAGACACATCAGCAAAGGACGTCTTTGGAGAAATCGCAACATCTACCTACAAGGATGCTACTGGGACAAAGTTAACCCCTATGACCTTTGGAAATGTGAAAACTGGGTCAGATATCTAGATGAACCATACAATATCAATTACCATAGAACTTGGAAGGAACATCATAATCAAGGACAAAAATAGATAGTACCCAAAGAAAATGAAGATGAGGAAGTACCTGAAGAGTAGAGCAATGAAGTTTATACTACTCAGACATCTATCGAAGTCAGAGCCTTATTCCAGAAAGATGATGAAGATGATGGACCTACCCTAATCAAAGAAAGCGACTCAGACTCAGAAGAAGAAATCATCACACTTGAAGAAAGAATTCACCCTGATGAATGCATCAGCATGCGCTATTGGTGGTGGAAGAACTTGTGGCAGAACCTACCTCAGGACACAACTCATGAACAGTGGAAGGAACCAAATGTCTCTACCTTTGAAGAAGTATTCACAGTTGAGGAAAAAGATATAGCAACTTGAGTCAAGAAACTAACAGAAAGTGCAATCATACCAAAGAGAAAAACTGAAGGAGCCACAGGTTATGATCTATACATAAATGAAGACTATACCCTAGAACCAAAATCATCAGCCTTTGTAAAAACTTGAATCACTATTGCCCTACCACCCAGACAATATGCACAAGTATAGGCAAGAAGTGGACTCTACCACAACTCTGGAATAGGAGCCTTCCCCAGATTAATAGATGAAGACTACAGAGGAGAAATTGAGATTGGACTAGTTAACCATAACCATAGTCAATTCAAGGTATATCAAGGAGATCGAATCGCCCAAATGGTGATCGTCAAATGTGAACAGCAACCTTTGAAAGAAGTGAAAAACTTAGAAAAAACACGATGTGGAAGGAAAGGATTTGGATCAACTGGACAGGCAAATGTGATAATAGAATGACTAGATGACTAGGAAAATACTAAGAAGCACATCTACTCCCTTAACAAAAATCTGTTACTACATCAGAAGAAGCAGTTACAAGATCTATTAAAGAAGTATGAGGATATTATTACAATCAGTTTTAAGGACCTGCCAGACCAAGCCTTCTTCACTCATCATATTGACATAGGAGATGCCAAACTAATCAAACAAGTACCCTATAGATTGCCAGCCAACTATCATGACTTTGTACAAAAGTATATTCAAGAGCTATTGGAATCAGGAGTAATTATATGATCAAAGAGCCCTTGGGCATCACCTATCAGCATAGTACCAAAGAAAGACAGACAGAGAATGGTTATCGATTACTGCAAATTGAACTCAGTCACTAAAAAGCACACATATCCAATCCCGCACTCAGAAGACTTATAAAACATATTGAAAAAAGTGCAAATCTATTCAACCTTAGACCTATGGGCAGGATATAATCAAATCAGAATAATGCCTGAAGCACAGGAAAAATCAGCATTTGTGACACCATTCAGACAGTACGAATTCATAAGAATATCCTTTGGACTTTGCAATGCACCCGCCACCTTCCAGGCTGTAATGAACAAGATCTTTTATGATCTGATTGGACATGGAGTAATTGTGTACATCGACGATATCAATATTTATATAGAAAACTTTGCAGAACATATGGTGATCTTGAAGGAAGTATTCGAATGACTCAGAAAACATAGATTAAGAATTAAGCTAACAAAGTGCTACTTTGGACAGAAGAAAATCAAATACCTTAGATTTGTAATCGATGGAGAAGAAATCTACCTAGACCCAAAGAAGACCGAAATCGTCAAAGCCTTCCCAACCCTGCAAGATAAGATGGCCTTACGAGGATTCTTAGAATTGGTTCAGTTCTATAAAAGGTTTATCCCTGGTTACTTCAAAATCGCTGCACCCCTGCATATATTGCAAAGAAAAGGAAGAGTATAGGAATGGATATCAGCTATACAAACTGCCTTCAACCTGATTAAGGAAGCACTTACCCATGCACCAGTTATGGCAAGACTGGATCTTACAAAAGTATTCAAGCTGTATACAGATGCATCATCATTCAAACTCGGAGCAATTTTAGCGCAAGATGATAAAGATAGAGAGCATGTAATTGCATATGCAGGACGAGCCACCTATAGAGCAGAACCTTCCTATAGAGCCACCTAGCTGGAATGCATAACAGTCATTTGGGCTATACAACACTTCTGCCACTTCCTGATTGGAAAACAGTTCACCCTGATAACAGACTACTCAGCCCTCAAATAGCTTTGGAACAAACCAAATCTGACAGGAATGTATGTATGATGGCTAGCCATACTGCAGGAGTACGACTTTACAACATAATACAGAAAAGGACAGAATCATCAGAATGTGGATACTCTCTCACACCTACCCCAATTTATCTGAGATCGACACTCCGAACCAAAAAGAATATACCTACCCAATAGACACTAAACTCTATAATGGATATTTGAATTACCTTAGTAACCTAACCTTTACTAGAATGATGAATGAAAATGATCAACAGCTTATATGGACAACAGCACTCAACTATTTCATCAAGAATAATATACTTTACTGATGACACAGAGGACAGACACAACTTATAGTTCCTGAACACAAAAAGCAAATGGTACTTTAGGCCTCTCATGACCATTAGCTGGCAGGACACATGGGCATAGATAACACATATCAATGATTATCAGAAAAATATTATTAGAAGAACATGTATGAAGATATTAGAGAATATATTAGGAGATGTGACACTTGCCAGAAGAGGCGCCAAGGAAAGAAAGTTGAGACCTTACAACCGATTATACCTGGAGGACCCTTCGAACATATTGGAATAGATATTGTTAGACTGCTACCAAGAACACTTAGAGGAAACCAATATATCATAGTAGCAGTAGATTACCTGACCAAGTACTCCAAGGCAAGAGCCTTGCCCCTTGCAGATACCCTTAATATTGCACTCTTTATCTATGAAGATATTATCTGCCGCCACGGAATATTCTATGAAATAACCTCTAATCAAGGAACCAAATTCATTAATGAATTCATACAGATATTGATACAACACTTCGGGATCCACCAGATAAAGACTACTGCCTATCATCCCCAAGGAAATAGACTTATTGAACAGATGAATCAAACTATCAAGAATACGATTGCTAAAGTAGTACAGTTACAAGGAGGAGATTGGGACTTGTATCTACCTTCCACCTTATTTGCACTATGAACAATGAAACAAGAAACAACAAAGTTCACCCCTTTTGAACTTGCTTATAGAAGAAAAGCTCATCAGCTGGTAGACTAAGTAATGACTGTTGTAATTATTAGCTTATTATATCTCTCCTATCAATGATCGATGCATCAATGATCGATCATACATCACCCAATTGTGGCTTAGACGATCTTTGTTTGTATCGACCAATCATAATTTAGCATTAATAAATATACGCATATTGGCTTCATTAGCCAGCGTGCTCTTTACTCCAAATACACATATTCAAAGATCAAATTTCAACAGGTTATGAGCCCTGAGCCGCTCGAATTGCAGCTCGACAACCTGAGATCTATGCAATCATAGTATCTACGCAATTATAACTGTGATTACTGTAAGTGTTTATTTAAAATCGTAAACAATGCGTCAAACAAAGCAATAAACAATGCGACAAATGACACCACGATAAAGCAACGCGATAAACAACACGTAACGACATAGCATTCAACGACGCAACATGACGAAATGGATAATCTATACACATCATCGTCATCAGCAACAAGATTGACAAGATTGTGGTCTAAATCAAAAACAGACAACAGACATCAAACCCTTGATGACGACGACGGATTGGATAGCAACCATCAGAGCAATATCGCATTTAGCCTTGATCGACAGGAACAGATGGCTACAATGATCAGAAATCAGGAAGATAAATTAGACACGCTTGCAACCCTAATGGGCGAATTGATGGCAAAAATCGACAAAACAATTACATCACCTAGCGCGCCAACCAATCAGAACGCCGCTACAGAAGGCAACATGCCACAAAGACAATCACCATCACCATCACCAACAACATCAACAAAGCTTAATGATCTGGTGAAGGAGTACCTGAGATCGATCAACAAATTCGATAGATCAGGTGGCGCACCCAGATTGTTTGATTACTTTGATGCCGTAGAGCAATTTATCACTAGCGCCAATCTATCAGTACAAAAGGAGGAAGTCAACACAGCGATCAGCAAAATTACAGGCAATGCTAGAATGTGGTTATGGAGGCACGTGAACACATCGGGAGAATTTGATTCATGGGATGAGCTTAAAGAGGCTATGATGCAAAAATACGCACCAATGGAACAATTGTTACGAATGCGCGATAAGCTTGCGATGATGAAGCAAAAAGGATCGATCGAAGATTATAATGACACATTCAACCGGATTATGGCACAAATTGAAGATATGACTGACACAGAAGCTATACCACAATATCTCCGGGGTCTAAGCCCCAGGTACCGGGAATTAATACTTGCGTGGGAGAATATACTGATAATGCTGGAGGCTTTATAACTCACATGCATCAGGTTCGACCCAGATAATAAGCAAAGGTACGACGAAGCCCACGCGACAGACCGAGGTAGCTACCGAGGCAGCTACCGAGGTGGCGACTGAGGCGGCGACCGAGGCGGCTACCGAGGCAGCGGTCACGACAACCGAGGCGGACATGCTGGACGAAGCTGAGGCTACAATAATGAAAACAGAAACAATCGAGGAGGTCATAATGACAGAGGTGACCGAGGCAGCAATCGCAGAGCCAATTGAGGCAGGAATTTTCGGAGACACCCTCGGAAATGTTACGTCTGTGAGGGAGAACACGGAATATTTCAATGCAACAAATTCAACGATTGGGTAAAAACAGAAAAAGAAAAAGAAAAGACTAAACTGAGAGCCGAAGCAAATCTGGTGATTGGCGCCATCATCGATTCAGGTGCCACGCAACATATGTCCAACCAATTGGAGCTCTTTGAGATGGTGGCTGAGCACGACGGCTTGATCACGTGTGCAGGGAATGAGAAATTACGCGCGATGCACGTTGGGACAATTGAGCTCGACGACGAGCTGAAATTACAGGACATCTTATATGTACCGGAGATCGTCAGAAATTTAATATCTGTGTGGGCGTTAACACGTGACGGAAATGACATAACCTTTAAGAGCGACGGATCAGTAATTAAAATCGGCGCGGATCACGAAGAAATTAAAATCGAACAAGCCGATGGCGACCTATTTCATTTATCGACATCAGAGCTAGAGCTAGAAGCAAACATCGCCGATTCCAAGATCGATGACTATATATTATGGCATCACTGACTAGGCCATCCGGGCTGAAATACTCTGCAATCAATCAACAAATTTGTCACAGGGCTCGGAGATGTGTAGCTGTCGACCGGACAAATCGAAATATGCGCCAGGTGTGAACACGCGAAGTCACACCACAAGCCATTTGGATACGTGAAAAATCAATCGATGGAGCCTATCGGAAGGGTGCATACAGATCTGTACAGGCCGATGCCCATGCCATCAGTTAATGGAGCAAAATATATATTAACTTTCATCAATGATGCCACTCGCTACGTCACAACATATTTTATTGACAACAAAAGTGATACATTTGATCAATTCCGGACATTCAAGGCATTCACTGAGACGCAATCGGGCCAAAAACTCAAGATTCTCCGATCAGATGGAGGAGGAGAGTATGTAAACACCGAGATGCGCGAATTTTTAATCAAACACAGAATTCATCACGAAATGATGACACCAGACATGCCGCAACAAAACAGTGTAGCCGAACGATATAACCAGACATTGATGGAGTCAATCTGGGCAGTTAAAATTACTGCCGGCATACCTGACGAACTTTGGGCAGAACTTGCCGCAAGTGCTACATATTTACGCAACCGATTGCCAATGCGAGCCAATAAGGAGAGTGCTTCACCATTTGAATTATGGCACGGTCACAAGCCTGATATCAGTAACTTGCGCATCATATGGGCTGATGCGTATATGCATATTCGCAAGGGAAAAAGGTCGAAGCTGGTGCCCCGATCCAAAAAGCTTAAAATGATTGGCTATCATAACGAAAAGAAGGCGTACAGGCTCTGGGATCCAACCAATAGGAGGATAGAGATCAGCCGCGATGTCACATTTGATGAATCTATTATATTAAAATCCCCAACAATCGTCAACCCAGAAGATTGAGAATATGTCATTGAAGCGATCATCGGAGAACACAAGATTGATGAAAAAAGGGAATATCTGGTTAAATGGCTAGGCTATGATGATGACAACAACACCTGGGAGCCAATCGAACAATTGATCGACACTGAAGCTCTACAAATTTGGCAAGATCGGATGTCAGAAGCTAATTTAATTGAATCGACCAATGACCCAATGACCTACAAGGAGGCAATTTCTCTGTCTGATGCAAAGCTCTGGGAGGAAGCGATCAATCAAGAGCTTAAATCACTTAAGAATAATGACACATGGACGATTGTACCTGAGGTGCCTGCGGGACGCAAGCCGATTGGATGCAAATAGGTATTTAAAAAAAAACTTAACACTAATGGATCGGTTGCCAGGTACAAAGCGAGATTAGTGGCCAAGAGATATTCACAACAGCAAGGAATTGATTACGATGAAACATTTGCTCCTGTGGTGAAATTCACATCGATCAGGGCACTTTTATCGATCGGAGCAACCTTAAACTTAGAAATTCACCAAATGGACATAAA
>RBNK01001203.1:0-16916 GCA_003990785.1 Endogone sp. FLAS-F59071 | reverse complement strand
GGGGGGGGGCGGATGGAGGGGATTCCTCGTGGGACTTTTCGGTGTAGCTCTCCTGCTGACGCTCGCGGTACATGGCTTGTTTCCTTTTGAGACCTTGCAAAAGTTTGAGGATTACTTCGCGGATCGGCGGAAGGTGAGTTTCGAGGGAGCCAGAGGGTTCAGCCAGGGCATTATCGATGCTTACTCGAAGGTCAGCTGGTATCTGACTCAAGTCGCTGGAAAATGAATCAGGAACGAATAATAAAAACGAATAGTGAGGGAAATAGTTTTCGGTATGCGGGAAGCTAAAGATTCTGTTTTAGGCTCTGTTCCCTCCTAATGCTTTCTCAAAAAGTAAAATAAAATGCCATAAAGAGCCCAATAACCAATACCTCATAGGGATGTTAGCAGCCTCAAACGCCCTGCTCGCCGAAGTGAATTGCGAACACAAAAAGTTGAATATCTCATAGATTTGCTGAACTGACATGCGGCCGTTGGACCAAAGTGTGAGGCTTTCGAGGAGCTGCTTGGTGGCCATTAACAGCCGTGTCACGGTCTGATCAATCACCATCATCTGTGGGGAACGGATGACACAGTTTACGGCGAGGTATATGGTTTGAATGGCTTCCGGGTGATTGTGGCGTTTCTTGAAGGAAAAGCACCATGGTTCTGGGATTCCAACTGATACTTACGGGTTCATTGTTACCATTGTTATAGCGTTGAGGAAAGGAGCCGCTCGAGGTAGGGGGCGAGTTATGGGTCATAAAACACTCTTTAGAAGTGTTCTTGTGAAGATTCGTGTAGGGAGAGTTGAAAGGAACAAACAGGGAATGACTCCACGCGGGAAATCGGAGGTGATGATGCAATGCTGACAACCCCAGCCACATCAGCAGCCCCTGATTTCAAGTACAACTACGCTGGCTAATGCACCCAATCCCCCCTTTTCTTCTTCTTCTCCTTCTTCTTCTCCCTTCCCCTCAGTTCCATAATACTTGTCCTCGTCAAAGTCAAACTCCTCCCTGCAAATCACGCGGCATTGTAGTTCCCACTTGTCCAGAAGGTGCTGTATCGTGCGCTTCGCGCTGTATAGGAAATTATTAACCCATATGAGAATGCGATACCGCCCCTTTACATTGATAAATCGGTCCAAGGCGAAGTTTACAACTAGGGAAAACACAGATTAGGAGATAGCATTTTATACCTTCGCTCCTGGTACGCTGTGACGAATTTGCATTGCGGGTTGTGGTGGATGATGATGTACGATATCGTGACGAGGATAGGTTCGAAATCTGCATGGCAAGCAACGATGTCGAGGGGTTGAGTTTGAGATAAATTAAGCTACATAGCCAAAGGCATCCTCGGTCTCTTGCTTTACCACCACCCACCTTTCGGATCATAAAATGTATCGCTCCCCAAAATCCAATCTATCTTTCTCCCTGGCCACTTCTCCCCAATCTCCTCCACCACTGCATCCACGCCCGTGGGCCCGAACTCGCCCCACAGCAGCTCGCGGACCCAGACGTGGCCGTCATCGGGTGTGACGTCGTTGAGAATGAACGAGGCGCGGATATTGGACAGAATGGGTGCCAGATCCGTGACAATTAGACACGGGCGCAGGGCGGGTGGGAGGCGAGCGAGGATGAGGGAGGGGAGGGAGGTACCTTGGAGTGTTGGAATGCGTATATTAGGAGTTGTGAATGACGGAATCGAGGAATCGAGCCAAACAAATGAAAAGCTACCTACCGGCACCTATCTAATAGATATGGTCCGCAACAGAATAATACAACAAAACCAGATATACGGTCGAATTGCATTTTAAGCTTCAACATCCAACCTTCATCACTCTGCCATTCATAATTAATACGTTCCCACAATCAGATAACACCTTCTCACTCATTCCCCTTCTCATTTACCTCCAAAACTGTCGCGCCCGCGAACGCGTGTCGACTATGCCATACGTATTCGGCCATTAATAGTGCCGATGGCCACACATAGCACCCGTATGACGGGTCTAGCACCTACTGTTTCAATGAACACGTTATTGAGACAGCCGAATCAGAATATGTCGTGCGCGGACCTACCTCCTGGACCGTAACAGACGCGAAATATGGCACGTCGGAGCCGCTCTGGCGGCTCTCCGCTGCAACTGGTGGCTTGTCAGAAAAGTGGAAAATCTTGGTACTAGTCAGTGGTTCACTCATTCATGCAAGGTCTTTAAGTAATAAGCCACAGGTGGCTGCGGACTATTATAAAAATAGGAGTCCTTTGATGGCTGAAACAAAAGGAAGAAAAACCAAGAAAAGTAAAACAAGATAAATATGAGTAAAATCATTACAACAGAACCTATTCCTCATGTAAATATCTATGCACGATCAGTCCAGAATAGTTTGAAATACAGGAACTGAACATCTAACCAAGCCCCGACGCGAGCAAATTCAGATAAAACTATTATACTGCAAAACTGACCTTTCATTTAACGTGGTGATGACGAGTCTAGAATCGTCCAGGTTGGATAGCGTCCTGGGTTTCCCTTGTTCAACCCGATTACCACATTGCATGTTTGTTGGTAAGCAAAGACTTTTATTTGTTTTTATTTTTATTTTTATTTTTGGCTGTCATCTAATTAGTGATCGAATAAGTGATGTTACCGCATTGCTTAGCGCGGTGCTCAGGAGTCATTATACATGTATGATTGATGTGATATTCAAGGGGAATTGAAAAAGTTTAGCTATGAAATCTATTCTTTATAAATCACCTCACCGCGCCACATTTGATTGACGTCACTCCGTTTCGTCGAATAGGGAAAACACTGACGTTTCCATTTTCTATATACTCCATCTAACATCTTGCCCACCGCATTTGCTTTTGTAATGCAATGGGCTTAGAAGACCGATTGAGCCATAATAATAACAAAAAGTGGCATATAGACAGATACTTCCACAATATTCGCCCCACAAAAACCACATTACAGGAAAAGAGAAAATAGGTGAATAAATAAATACATTTGACTTTCTCGTCCTTTCAATAGGCCGGGTGTACATGTACATACGGGAAGCCCAGTCGTAGTAAAGGAAAAACCTGGCATTGCTTGTATACTAATAACAGTATGCATACAGCATAATGACGTACCTTACCGCATCAAGGTGAGAAGAATTATCACTTCCACCAGTGCTCATACCCGTTGGTGGCAGTCCAGCTCCTTTTACTGAAAGATTACAAACTCCTCACGTTTACATTCCCAAAGTACAAGTCAAAGTACAAGCGGTCCTTTTGGCAGAACACAAGAATCTCCTCCTTTCTGTCTATACAAATTGTCCGCTGAAAACCCTTGCGCGACCTCTCTGCACCAATGTGACGAAACCTCACAACCTTGCACCCTTCCTCCCATCCTAAAACTGCTCTCGAAACCTCCTCCCACCATACTCTAGACTTATATTTCAGTGATGGTTCTCTTTCTTCGCACCCGGAGCCGTGATGGCCTCATAGCCAAGGTAGACGGCGAACGCGACGGTCGCAATGCCGAGGCCTGGGAACATGTTGCGGAACATGGTGCGGGTTGAGAACAGCGAGCTCTTACGCCAGGCATCGCGTTGAGCCCATGGGTCGTGACGTGCGGGCGCGTGCTGCAGTTCCTGAAGTGTCTTGCCGGCCATTTCTTTGTATGGATTGTGGTTGGTGAAGTGCGAAAGTTGGGTCGAATTGTCGAATTGTCATGCGGACAAACCAAGTCACATTGTAACATTGTAAACACTACACACGCCCGAGGATTTGGTATATGCGAATTTGCTTTGTGTTATTACACAAATAAAATTATTGTTATGGCCTCAGAATACAAAATATGTCTCGGCTAAATCAGTAATCCAAAGTAATCCCAACATTCATTCGTGAAAACCTTTTTTTGATGATAGGGTATGGTCGATGAAGAATTAATACTTTATACAATTGTGGATAATATGAACAAAATTGACTATAAGTCATATGAAAAAATCTTTACATCTCGTAACTGTAAAACAAAGAAACATAAAATTACAAAAATACAAAAAATACAAAATTACATGCTTATAGAAGCTCTATAGGGATGGTTTCTGAATCTTCTGACGTGAACGAGCTTGCCGACCCACGTCGATGATGCAGCATGAATGTGAAGGAGGCAGTGCTGGAATCGTTAGGCACGCCTCCAAGGTAGTTGGCGGTTTGACGCTCCATAGATCCCACCTGATTGGAATTTGGCGGCCACTGCATCCTGACATTACTCGCCGAAGGTACTGGCTTTTGAATCGAACTTGACAAGGTCGGCAGCGCCGAGATATTCTGGGACATCTCGGGTTGTTCCGAAGTGGGCGAGTTCAGCTTATCTGCAGCCAGGGACTTTTGATGGAAATATTCGCCACCAGTGTATGGGATGTAGTCGATGCGCTCGAGTTCTGTCGCTTCGTCCACCTGCCCTTCCTCCAGTGATCGCGGGCTCTCGCTCTTTGACGTCCGAGTATTCTTTTGCATACTCCAGTCTAAGAACAGTATGACCACCGCCCAGTTCATCACCGTTTCAAAGCGCGTTGGTGGGAACAATTCGTCGTTTGACTCTTGCGCTTGTCCTAGGGTTTGACTGCGCGAGGGCCCGTCCGAGGAGCCACCGTTCGGGAGATCGACGGTGCGGCCGAGCCGCCGATTGTATTCAACGTAGTACTTCTGAAGCAACTCCAACTTCTTCTCCCGACAGATCTGGTTGATTGCCGGATCGAGGCAAAACATGATGGACAATAGGATCCCTTGCGATGCACACGCGATGAAGCTCAAGATATACATTGGGAAATTGACGACGCTGCCTGAAATAGTAGATAACGAACGGGTATTGAGTTGGGTGAGATATTGCAAAGACATCCGGTAAACGCGAAAAAAAAAAAGAAAAGAAAACGGAAAATATATACATACCAGTAAGCGACAGGCTCATATCTTCAACAAGGTTAATAATGTTGCAGCCCAAAATAACAATCGGATACCAGATAACCCGCTTCATAACCTTGTTTGCGTGCTTGGTCTCTTTTCTTTTCTTTAGCCTCGCCTGGTTCAACTTGCGTTCTTCCTTATTCAGCTTCCTTGGCGGGGTTTGGTTGGAGTTCTGTATCTTGGCGAGGTTATCGGCGCTTTCCTGGATCTTTCTCAGCACAACCGTGATCGCGAAGATGCAGTAGGCAGTTGCTATGAATACCCAGATGTAGTAGGTTCCAAACTCCCAGCCAAGAGCAACGCCAGTGCCAATATCCTTGGTGTACCCTATGTGTTGTATGACAAAGATGTAGGATGGTGAGAGGGGTTTAAGATGACGGTTTACGATGACCAATTGAGAATTGAACAATCTACTTACAACAAGTTTGCTCCTTGACTTCCCAGCCATAGCCGTTGAAAAAAAGCGGCATAAAGCTGACAGAGGAGAGGGCGATGCAGATCGGCAAGTACCACTTGTCGAACATGAGTGGTGCTGCTCTTCCCCAAACAAACATGATGTGTAGGTTGAAGGCGATCATGGTGACTAGCCAGACGGAGAGCAGATCGAAGAAAACGTACATCCACACGGAGGAAGTGCATATCAGACTCGGACCAGTCTGGATCATTGTGGGTGTAATTAATATATATCAGTGGGCGAGCTTGGGAGTAACCGTTGGTAAGAGTAGAAAGGATTCTCGGTGAGGGCACTTACCGGAATATCGCTCAGTATTTGCCCGATCGAAAATAAGAAACTCGCAACTATGGCCTGCACGGTCAAGCGCATGCTGACCCGGTTCATGATATTTCGGTAGTGCCATCGCAAGAACGTGTACGTGAAGAGCACCAAAACGGAGCAGATCATGGAAATGATGTTCAAGTAGAGCGCCACGTCATTATTCAAATTGACTTCGTAAGGGGTCAGCTCCGCACCCACAGTATTGTTGCTGGTTGTACTATGGTCGGTTGTACTATTGCTAACGCTGATAGTGGGATTGCTAACGCTGATAGTGGGTAAAGCCGTAGCCATGGCTCTGCTGGATGATGACATTGTATGGGATGACGACATTGATGTTCTTGGTTATCCGGATTGGTTCAACGTCGGCAAGAGAGAGTGTTTCTCTTTGAGCTTCACTAGGTGTCAGGATGGCAAGAGACGCGAAGACAAAAACACATTTCTGAGGCGGAGTTCCAACCCTTTTATAAGGGTGTCAGCTCTCGCGTAGAACTATTATAACTATTCTAAAAACTTTGTCGGTTTCCTTGATGCAATAATCGTCTTAAGTCACAAACAAAATAGGTGTGATCATTATGCTTTTGTTTAGATAAGTCGCACAATCGAACCCTAATGTAGTCTCGTTTTGAACAACTCCTTTTACTAAAATCGCATTCTACACTTTTGGATTAGCCCAACGGGGGTCCACACCGGACATTCATATAAACATAAGGCATAAGGCGACGTAGTGGCAGTCCCGTGGTGTCCCAAAAAGGTTGGTTCCGAAGCTTATGTAATGTTGACATTCCCTTTTACCCTTGCGCTTGGAGAAACCATAGAAACCATTCTGTCCAGTCGAGGATCTAGGGAAAAGGAGGAGGATCTTTTTTTTTTTTTTTTTTTTTTTTTTTTTTTTTTTTTTTTTTTTTTTGGAAGGCCGGGACTCAGAATGGCTTGCAAACATATTCGCTTCTAATAAAATATTATTTTGAACTACGAGGTTTTGCTTGTGAGCAAATGCCATTTATATTTTTTACCTTGGCAATAATCGAAAGGCGGATCATGGTAAAGCAGCCTTGAACCAAAGGAAAGGATCTCCAAGGCGGATGGTCTCACCGTGATTTGGGGCTTATCGGGAATAGGAAATGCCCATAGCCGTCAAACTACTCGTAGGACAGGCAAAGTTTGGATGACAAGTAGGTGTAACCATTCAAGATCACCCAACAGTAACAGGGTCAAGATCACCCAACGGCAGGGTCCTGACAACAAAACCGAAGGAATCTGCTCCCGGCCGCAGTAGCAGTAGATGACATCACTAATCTTCGGGGGTGCCTACCTTCATGTAACTATCTTTCCCATCTCGCAAACTCCCTTACTAAAGCACCATAGCATTTTACTTTTATTATAGAGGCCATCATTGATAAAACGTGATATCCAGGATGAGGATCTACGACTGAGATACGCGCACAATAAGTAATATTTATCGGAGATATTAGCGTAATTACATTATTTAATGTGTTATTACGCCCCGTTTGGTTGAAATTCTTGATTACGCAAATTTGGAATTGGCGGGGGCGAATTGAGAATTTCGAGTGTGAGTGTGCGATAATTGAGGTCCTAAAATTCCAATTTCCGAAATGCTGATTTTTTGTCTGCCAATCAGAATTTTGCTCTAATTGGCAATTTCTACGGTGCAACCAAACAGGGCTCATAAAAAACCTGTATTGTAAATAACCATAAATCTGAGAGTATAGAGGCAGAGCAGAAATCTACGTCACATATTTTTCATACATTCACGTACCCAGGCACGCAAAGTATGCAGTCTCGGTTTGGTGATGATAGAGAGGCCGGAGAATAGAGAGGATCTGAGTATATACAATGACAAAACAATTAAATTCATTTTGCCACAAGCACTAGTGCAGCATTCTCGTCCTCCCCCCCAAAAAAAAAAAACCAAGAGAGCAAAACCGAGAAGCCAGAAAGAGCCAGGGTGAAGAGAATAAGAATAGGACATTGAAAGAAAAGGCAAACTACGCGAAAAAAATCGTTTTGAGACGTGGCAAAAGCGCTTCACGAATCGACCAATGCCACCAAAATGTTTTAATTTGATTTCAAAAACCACAAAACGCGCCAGATGCCAACCCATAAACATATCCCAGCTTTTCGCGGTCGTCGCCCTCACCACACACTACCCTTCTATTCCGCCATCGTATGTTTGGTCAAGCTAGTAGCCAGGTCCTCGGCCATTTGGGATGTCTTGACACGGATCAAGTACTTTACGATGTTTGTCGTTTCATCAGGAAGGACCAGCATGACTGTGCGGGCTTGTGGATCGACCTTAAACTTCATGTTAGGAAAGGCGTTCGCATTCTGCAAAGATCGATGACGAAAACAATAACAATGTTAAGTTAAAAGCTTCACCGACCCATCTCCCAACTCTTCCAGTCGACAGCCTAAACGCCTAAACCTACGCCCCCCGATACTCACAATCAATATCCTCCCACTCCCCTCCGCCCTACACAAGAATCTCTTCTTCTTGCTCACGGTATTCTCATTCAGTTTCAAAATCCCCACTCCATTATCTGCCCACGCGCCATTACTATTCGCCTTGAACACCTTGCACCGCTGCACGATGAGTGACGTCTCGTTTTCTTCGCCCTCGCCCGTCTGCACTAGTTCTGTGTTGGACCTCGCCCCACTGAAACCCTCCTCCCCTGCCGGAGGCTCGTCGTCGTCGTCCTTTGTTTCACCCTCGCCAGCGTCGTTATCTTTCTTTTGCGCTAAAGGAACAAAAGGCGAAGCAGAGAGGTTGAAGCTGAACGGCGTGCTGAAGGCGGAGGTGGTGGTGGTATTGATACCGGAATTGAGGCCACCGAAGAGGCTCGTGGTTGACGGGTTGCCAAAGCCGACAGCGGTGCTGGTGGTTGCGGTAGTGGTCGCCGTCGTCGAGGGTGCACTAAAGGAGAAACTCAGCTTTGGAGTCGAGGAAGTCGTGCTTGCTTGCGATGTGATGACGCCAAAGTTGAAGACAGGTTTCGGGGCATCGTCCACGTCCTTCGTCACGGTGGCCGGGGTCGAGCCTGAGACTCCACCAATGCTGCCAAAAGTGAAAGTAGGCGTCGGGACCTTATTCGGCTTGCCGCTGTCAGTTGTCGGCTTGAAACTATAGCCTGCAGGGTTGAAGGTAAAACCGGGTGCTGAAGCGGGAACAGTCATGGAAATCTTGGACCCCGCGCTGCCCACCTTAACGACGTCATCGTATTTGGAGAGAATTTCCTGACGATACGATGTATACTGCTTCAGCGTGTCGCTTAGGTCGGCAAAGGCGTCAATCTGCAAGTCTGTGTTGATGCGTCGCTGAAGGCTGACATTAAGGCCGCGCAAGTGGCGGTAGTACTCCTCACGCCGCTTCTCGAGCAGGTCCCCTGAGGATGCATTTTCCTTGTTCTCCGCCAATGATGCGAGTGTCGGCTTGGTGTCACCAGCTTTGGAGAAGGTGAAGAGCGAAGAGGTGGCGGCGGTCGGAGTCGGCTTATCCGAGGTTTCTTCCGTGGCCTTGTTCGGGGTTTCTTCCGTGGCCTTGGGTGGCGCGAACAAAAACGCGAGGTTCGGCTGTTTCGGCGGTTCGGTTGCTGGCATCGTAGACCCTGACGAGCTGAAAGAAAAGCCCGCGCTCAATGGCCGCGTTGAGTGTGCATCCTCGGCGGTCTTTGGTGGGGGGAAAGACAATCCTTGATTGCTTGGCTGGATCGTGGGAGCGGTCGAGGCTGCGGGTTTAATTGAAAAAGCCGACTCGGCGGGTGTGGTGGTGCTATCGGTAGTATTGCCGAATGTGGTGGTACTGAACGTGGATGTTTGAGGGAAGGAAAAGCCAGCGAAAGGTTTCGGAGCGGCGGGCTGGGCCTCGCCTTTCGATTCCGCGGCGGCGGATAATGAGGGTACGGTTCCAAAGCCGCCGAAGGCGGAAAAAGGTGTGGGTGCTGATATCTATAGAAATGTTGCATGATTGACGATCAACAAACAATTGTTGCAAAACCATAACCGGATATAAAATAATAAACGACTGCTAACCCCTCCTCCGTTAATCTTCCCAAGCCGACTTTTAGGTTTCTTGATGCTAAAGATTGTCGACAACTATACAAGATTAGTGGAGAGTTCCAGAGGGGTAACGCCACTAATACAATCAAACTACGATACTTACGCTCGCTTAGCGAGAATTTCTTCAGACGCCTTCTGAAATTCCCCCGAATCCTCGCTCTACATAGTAGATAGGGTACAGTTAGAATCGCAAGTGGACAAACAGTTGGCCATGCATACAACCGCGAAAACCGCAAGGCGCGAGCGTTGAATAGCACCAGCGTTGAATAACGCGAGGATTCGCTCGAGATAAAACAAACGTACATCAATATTGTCCTCATCCTCAACGTTCAGCTGCGTAAGCTGTCTATCTGCGCCGCGCTTGTTCATTGTGGTGTGTGAGTCGGTTTTCGTAAAGACAAGAAGGTTAAATCGATTTTCGAAAATATTGTGACGTCATCACCATCAATTGTGAAATTGGATTCAGAATGAATAACCCTCCTAGAGACACATATTTTATCCTTCTTCTGCGTTTACGCTGTGATGTGCTGGAGGACCACCTACCACATAATGCACAATACAAGACTAACACATCTGTCCCAATGAAAACACGACACTGCCAATATTTGAGCTGCAAAAGGTAACCAGGAAAAAAAAAAACTTCTATCACATGCATGAGTTAATAAATAAATATATGTTGCGAGTTTTCGCAAAATGATCGCGTGATCCCTTGCGGCACAATACCATATGGAATATAAAATGGATCTGAATAATTCTTAAATTCAGCGCGAGATGCTTCACGTCGCGGTGGGTTAGTCGAACACAGATTAACCCTCGTACATCTGGCATTCATTTCAGTATAATAAATAGTAAAGGCCATGATGGCGTTGCTTATCCACGCATTTCCACCTCATTCCTATATCAGAAGCATCTATTATAATTTTTAAATCGCCATAAAACTGGTGCAGCTTATATTTGATTATACACAAGTTCAGCATCTCCTTCTACATATTGTCATCGCCATTACCATTACCATTACCATTACCATTACCATTACCATTACCATTACCATTACCATTATCCTGCCTCCGCTTCCGCTTCCGCTCCAAACTTCTTCTCCGCTTCTCCGTCACTACCGCAGCCTGCTCGGCCCCGCTTTCTGTTCCTCTCTTCCTCCTGACGCCCGGATTCTTCGGCGCGTGCGGAAACAAATCTCCCCACATCACTTTCCGTGCGTCATAATAAGGTACCTTGCCTTGCGACTTAGGCACAACCATGCGCTCAAGGTGGCCTGCAAAGGACGGGAAAATGTCAAAAAGGGACGCAGACATGAGGAGACAGGAAAAGTTCAAGGAAGAATGACTTACCCAATGATGTACAAACGTCCATTACGACATGACCACTGCGCTTCAGGGGCGGGAGAATGAGACGCGGCCAGTGATAAGCGGAGTGGGCCATTGCAGTTGGATCTGCGAAGTGTGCGTGGTCATTTATAATATATAGGTAACAAATATGACAACATAAAAAGAATTGATAAATAGTTCCGCACCTGGCGTCTCAAGGGCGTACAACCCAGCGGCCGGCCGCGCCCCCCTCTGTAGTACAACGTACGAGTACCGCGCATCCTCGAAATTGACTTTGGCATGCTTGGTTTTCATCTATGAATCCATGGCGGGATCAGTACGTGTAATTGAGATCGCCATAACCATAAAGTTGTGCGCGAACTTACAAGGAACTTGGGCCGCCGCACTTTCTGCGAGAAGTGGCACCACTCACGTTTAGAGACACCCAGGATAGGACACGGGCCATCATGCGGGCACTAGTGAGTTGCAGATTAGATCAAAGGTGAAACTAAACCATGATAAGCAAGTGAGGAAATACTAACGATGGGGAGTTCCTTCTAACCAAGGCACGAACATGAAAAAACTCACCGGAGCGACCACATGCACTCCCTGTACTTCCATCCCATCAACAGCTTTGCGGTTTTCCTGGCGTAGAACCCAATCCCGCGCCCACATGACCGTATGGTACCCTAAAGGTGTACCGCGCTCGATGAGGACCTGCGAACATAGCACACGATTAATTCTTGAAAAAACCATACAATCGCGCAAGCCACGCCGATTCGGAAACATACCAAGACGTCTCCTGTCTGCTTCCACAGCGACTCGAGTATGGTAGTTCGGAGCGAGTCGGTGGGAATGTCATTAAGAGTGAAGGCGCTAATGACGAGGTCGGTTTTGGGTTTCTAGTGTGACATAAATTGTGAGGGTGTACGAGATGCATGGATGAATGAACTCGCAAAGAATTTTAGGCGGATATGGGGAAAGGTTAGTTCAAGATGCAAGTAAGAGACAGACCCACATTTGGACTATATGACAAGTATCGTTTGAACTCGACGTTCGAAATCTTGTTTTCCGCAGTTTGGTCTGAACAGGAGAAGACACGTGAGACAAAAACTATCACCACATGTGTGTAACACTAGTAAAAAAATCCAACACAAGATCTTGACAATTACATGTCAAAAGCTCCTCGGCAATCCTGAGCATCTGCTCTGAAATATCCACCCCGCTGTAGTCCCGCAAGCTTTCGTGATACACCTCGCGCGACGCCCTACAATCAAAATCGCACAGCATGTCATCTCGCATCTACCCATCCCAACCTTCTCCCTTCCTTCCTTCCCAGCAAAGATTGCATCCAACACTTACCATATGGCGGTCCCCGGCCCTGCCCCAAAATCTAGTACGCTTCCTGGCACGAATCCAGGCACTCGCCGTCGCACCTCCAGCAAGACGTTACAGATTGCGGCGAAGGTAGAAGGCATCGCGCCGGCGATGTATGCGACGGACTCGCGCAAACCGTAGTTGATCACGTGGGAGGAGGGCGGGCCAGCGGAGTCTTGCGGTCGCTGAACTGCGGGAGGGTTCGGGAGTTTGAATTTTTTTCGCAAAATCATGGTGGGCGGTAAAAAATTCACAACGAACCTTTAGCTAATCGTTTCGACGGCGTCACGGGCTCTTCGGGCTCGTCTGGCAACTTGCTTGTGGACCGGAAGGACTCGTACATACGCAGCGCATCCTCCCGAATCAATGGCTTGTTTTTCTCTGCAATCAGGAATGTAAAAGAAATCCAATTAAAGATTACTCATGGGAGCGGGACCTAACGTAGCATCAGGAGTCTGGGAACTACCATTTATGATCTTCTTGATGCCCAGTTCCAGGTCTGGAGGTAAGACTATGCACCCAATTCGGTTGCGACCAAAGGCAGCCTCAGATGAGCCGCGTTGAAAAGAAGACGCATTTTCATCTTCTGCGGGCAAATCTTCGTTTTCGATTCTTTGAAAAAATGGATGGATAGGCTGGTAAGGAGGAAAGCCTCTTTTAGACAATCCTGATCCCTCTAAAAGTGGCTCTTACTCGGTTTGTTCCAAAAATTCTGTTGCTGCCGGTGCGAAGGCGTCAGCGGTAGTAAGGCGCCGGTACAAGCGGTGTACTATGGGGATAGGATTGGGCTTTATTTTTCTGGGCAGGGAGCGGAACGCGTGCATTGTTGGGTTTTTGAGTTTTGAAGCGGAATCAGCGCGTCACAAAAGTGTTTGTTGATCCTCGCCAAGCCACGCTACATTTGAGCGTGGGGAAGCCCTCGACAACCCCTCCGACCCTCCGGCGACAATCAAGCTCTCTTGTCCGATCCATCCCCTTCTTCCACCCGTTTCCCTCGAAATACACAACAAAGTCCACCCGTTTCCTTGTACATCCTACAACCTGTTGCGTCTGTAACGTTTTCTGCATATCCGCGGCGTGAGAACATACCCAGCAAATGGAGATCAACAACGATCGATGTCCGCTGTGTCCAGAGGACTTGGTGATCCTGACACCCCGCCTCGATACCTGGATGGCCTGTGACATCTGCGAACTGTGGTACCACAACACATGCATCCACCTGACTCTCGAGGAATGCGATCGCATTGACCAATACCACTGCCCCAAATGCGAACCTACTCATGGGCCCAGCACTTGTAAGCTCGATCTTTACTCTACATGAACTACCCTTACTGAAACAGTTTCCCAATTGACTCCAACCCCTCTGCGCATCTCTTTGTCCTGGCTTCCACCCAGACAAAAAACAGCAGCGCAAGTCCTCCCGCGAGCACATCAAACTCAACTACGCTGATCTGGACAACGGCCTCGCGGCAGACGAGCGCCTTTGGGCCAAGTTGCTCGCGTCCAAGCGTTTCGCTCCGGATAATTTCAGGCGGATGCGCGGCGAGGACGTAACTCTGCAATGGGTGCGTGAGACGGGTATGCGTGAGCCGTTCGTTGTCGAAACACCCGAAGGACTGGACATGCGCATGCCAGACAGTTCCATAACCGTCAGAGATGTGACCGCGCTCCTAGGTGAGCCTTTTTTTCAAGGGAATTGGTTGATAGGATAGATAGTCTTTCATGCATGGAACTGACATTGCTTTGTCTCTACTCGTCTCTCAGGTGGTGATACCCCAGTAGATGTTATAGGTACATTGTCAGTGCATTTGATGATATTGCTGTGCTTTATATCCTTAACTAATGCTCCTTCCTCATTCAGACGTCGCGACGCAGGCCGAGCTCACGGGCTGGACTCTCTCTACCTGGGCGGCTTTTTTTCACGACACGGCGCGCAACAAGATCCGCAACGTCATTAGTCTGGAGGTGAGCGGCACCGAGCTGGCAAAGCAGATCGTGCGACCGCGGATAGTAAGGTGGGCGGCGCTTGCTTTCTGCGTTTCATCCCTCCCTCCCTTTCCCCCCCTTTTTTTTTTTTTTTTTTTTTTTTTTTTTTTGCTTACCTTGACATCTTTGTATATAGCCTCAACCGCCTCATTTTTTTTTGCCTAACAATCTCTTCTCGCAGAGAACTCGACTGGACCGATCATATTTGGCCTGCGGAGCTGAAGAAAAAGTCAGAATACCCCAAGGTCCAGCTGTACTGCTTGATGAGTGTGAAGGATTCGTATACCGATTTGTAAGTCACGTTCCCGGTGTTAGCCTCGAGAGCTTTTGCTAAATTTTGGTTATCCTATGATTATCGAAATTCATTCTTGCCGCAATGGTTGACTCTATCAAACAGTCATATAGACTTTGGTGGGACATCAGTGAGTTGAGATGCTGAACACTATTATCTGTCAGCTTCATTTAATACTGCTTTATTCCGCTAATCATTTGACTTTCCTGCCTTATTGAATTACCCATAGGTATTCTATCACATCCTTTCGGGCTCCAAGATCTTTTACTTCATCCCACCCACGGAGAAAAACCTCAAGAAATACGAACGATGGAGCTCTTCCTCCGATCAACCCACCACCTTTCTCGGCGATGAGGTCAAGGAATGCTACTCTGTCGAGTTGAAGGCCGGGAACACAATGTGAATCTCTTTTTAGCTTTGCAGCTGGTTCCTTTCTTCATTCCCTCTCTTTGTGATCATCTCTGACGCTGCCTACCCCTCAAAAATTAGGATCATTCCCACGGGGTGGATCCACGCTGTCTACACCGCGAGTGACAGCCTTGTGATCGGTGGCAACTTTTTGCACGGTTTTAACATCGCCACCCAGCTGCGTGTTTATGAAATCGAGCAGCATACAAACGTGCCACAGAAATTCAGATTTCCATGGTACGAGCGCATGTGCTGGTACGCTGGAGAGAGGTACGCGAATCAATTGAAAGGTAGGTTTGATTAACTAGGCTTATTCCTGATGGGACAGCGATCTGTACGAAAACTGCTCCCAACATTTACCCCAAACATCTGGTTTTTCTTGACATCTAGCTGACCCCTCTTCGCTATCCAAGTTTGAGCTCGACGGCATCTTCGCCCTGGCAGGATTCCTCGTCCAGCAGGCGGCCAAGTGCGACCGGGAGAGTGGTGCGACTTCAGAGGAGCGCAAATGGGTGCGTTCCAACATCCCCGCGACGCTCCGGGACCCAACTAAGCTGGCATCAACGCTCAAGCGCCGAGTGCGACGGGTAGGGGTAACGCATGCCGGCGCTGGGGATGATAGTGGCGACATTGGTAATGATGGCGAAGCCGGTGCTAATGGCGACGTTGGTAACGATGGCGTCAATGGTGGTGCGCCAGAAGCCAGTGAGGCGATAGAGCCGAGGCCCGAGAAAGTGAAGCTCAAGATCCCGCTGAACAAAGTGGCGGTTGCGAACGAGTCCCTGTCGCCGATAAAGCAGGAAGAGATAGCAACGGGGCCTGCAGGGACGGCCGCGGGGGCAGGGACGAGAACGGGGACAGTGGCAGAGGCGGTGGTGGCGCCAATGATACCAAAGGTCAAGATCAAGGTCGTAGCCAAGAAAGAGGAGCCGCAGTACCAGGAGCCTCCTGCGGCGGCCACACCGGCACGTTCGCCCACTCCCCCCGTGGCGGTAATTCAGAAGGGCCCCAAGCTTGTACTCAAGGTCGACAAGCGTAAGATCTCGACCACGTCGGCATCGCCGCCCCAGCGTGTGGGTAACCGGTCCGTGACTCCCTCCACATCTTCGTCTTCCTCGTCTTCCTCATCCTCGTCGACGGGCTCCGACTCCGGGGACGACCGCCTAGGCATCACGTCTGCACTCGCCTCAGGTGACTACGACTACCGCGACGAGGATGAGGCCTTTCTCGAACACGATCGTACGCTCGATGAGGACGTGCTTTACGGCGACGACGGGGGGGAGTACGGCGCGCCCAGGCCGAAGAAGAACAAGGCAAAACGGAGGAAGAGTGAGGCAGGGGGAGTAAATCCCAAGAGGAAGAGGCCGGCGGGAGGTGGCAGGGCTCCTGTGTCGGGCGGGCGGGATGAAACTGATAGTAGCGACGACGGGCTCGGGACTAAGAGCGTCAGAGTTAGGAAGGAGGTCATGACAGCGGAAGGAGGGGGGAAGGGAGAGGAGAAGAGGGTCAAAGGAGATGTGAGACACCGGTTGACTAAGGTGTTGGATCGGTTAAAGAAGAAAAGGTGAGAGCATGGGGGGAGGGGTGTGAGGTAAGGCCATTTTTCGGCTTTAAGGGCGAACGGATCGAACGGGAATATGTGTTGGTTATTTTGTCAGCGAGTTAATTTTGTTTATCCGTGTGATTTGTTTATGGCAATATGCTTTCGTTTGTGGGTTTTTTTTTTTTTTTTTTTTTTTTTTTTTTTTTGTTTTTT